>CM067314.1:11010889-11205662 GCA_034231615.1 Meghimatium bilineatum
GTTCGAGTCAGACGAGAGCAAAAAATCGTCTGGGCGAAGAGGCTCCACTACGCGTGCCTGGAGACAGATATAGAGGCTGTCACAGGCTAAGGGTAGCCCACCCGAATTGTCAAGGCATGCCGAAATCGGATGTGCTAGGCCTACAAGGCGCATAACGGTGGCACAACGTAATCACGCTCCCGGCGGAAATCGCACGGATATCCGTGATGGTTACAATGGAGCGAACGAAAAACAAACAGAAACCCTTCGTTTGTTTTCTCTTTCCACGATGTTCTCCATATTCTTCTACATATACACATCTCAAAGGCATCAATTATGTCTTCTATTTGTTTGTTTAGTGTCCATGTTTCTTAGCCATACATCAACATGGAATATATGTAGCGGTTTATAATTCTCACTTTTAACTTGTTTGTAATTTGGTTAGATGTCAATATTTTCCTCATGTCATTGAAAGTGCTTTTAGCTAGTCATATTCTCCTTTTGACTTCTGTTTCACATCGACCATCCGCCCGTGTGTTGCCGGGGCCCGAAAGGGGAGCAAAGAATAGCAACACTATTTACCTTCCACACATGTCGTAAACGGCGACTATGGAGGTTATGGGATGGAGTTGGCTGTCCCATCCCATATAGGGTCAGTGACACAAAGCCATGCTGAAACCGGATGTGTCAGGCCGAGAGGCGCAGATATCGCAGCAATGCTGTAAACCATGACACAACGCATTTCGTTCTCCGGACTACATCCTGCTAATCTGCAGGAGTTTGAGAACGAACGCAGAAGAAGAAGAAGAAGAAGACATCGACCATCATTTGTGACTATTTGTATGGTTGCAAATAAACACACATAAAACGAAAATCATAAACTTTACCGGCCTGACAGAATCAATTAAACTAGATGATAATAAACTAGACAACGTTTCAAATTTCGTTTATTTGGGAAGCAAGATAACAGCAGACGGGGATACCAACACAGAAATCAAGACTCGAACCGTTCTCGCCTCCAATGCCTTTAACAAAAAGTCTCAAATATATGGAGATCGAAGATCGCAAGTAAACACATCAAACTGCGACTATTCAATACAAGTGTGATTCCATCACTGACATATGGATGTGAAAGTTGGAAATCTATCGCAAATAATGGATAAGAAGTTAGTTGCCTTTCTTCTTCTTCTTCTTCTTCGTACGCCTTGCGGCGGACCCTCTGAAAGCATTCTGCTGACCATCCTGAGAAGGACGTATGAGGGTGATCTGCGCTGTGTCATGTTTTACAGCAAGCTGCGTTATCTGCGCCTTTCGACCTGACACATCCGCCTTCAGCCAGCATTTTTTGGGCCGTGTTGGCATTCCCGTATTTTCTATCCCTAGTACTTGGCCAGGCTACAGCTGGGTTGCTGCCCTCCTATAACCAGGCCCACTTCGTGGAAGTGTACTGAGGGTCTTGGCCAGCTGTGTAGTTCGCTGACCCTGATGTTCGACCAGAAATGGAGCGCGGGCCGGTGCACTCTGGTGTGCATGTCATCTCTGGGCCCGTTAGTTGCCTTTGAGAATAGATGCCTCAGAAAAATCACAAATATTAATTAGACAGAATTCAAATCAAACGACATACTAAGAGAGGAGACAAAACAAGAATACATGACAAACATCATCAGAAAACGCCGCTGGACATACATCGGCCACGTACTTAGAATGACGGTAGACAGAATCCCACGACAAGCCTTTATGTGGACACCAGACGGGAAAAAGAAAACAGGGAAGACCAAAAACAACGCTCAGAAGAACATTTATGAATGAGTTAAAATCAACAGGCATAAATACACAAGACCTGCAATCCTTGGCAACTGACCGACAGGCATGGAGAATTATGACATCCGTCCTATGTGCCAAACTTGGCAAAAGAGGAACAGACTGACTGTATGGTAGCCTAGTGTCAAGACCAGCTGATCTTAGACGCTTCGCTCGAGACGTCGGCAGTAACGAGATCTGTACAGAAAGTAAACAAGTCTTCATTCGTGATGTGTTTGATTATTGTCGTGGTTTTCGTTAGTCGCTATTTATATACTTGATTCACTCACCTTACTGATGCGACAGGTCATTTTGCGTTTACTTTTGTGTCGCCCAGCCCAGGAAAATCACGGAGAAGTCGGATATAACTGACGCTGCATGAGATCATCGTGAACGGCCCAATATAACCAACATAGACCTTAGGTTGAAAGTAGCGTGTCTCGACTAGAGACTTCCCCATTTAACAAACTAACAAATCTGCGTGAGAAATCATCACGGCGACGTACTTGTTTTCAAACTTATAGTATAATGAGAAGGGGGTCAACAAGAGAAATTCGGAAGGAAATACTTCTTAAGTGTGTTTCGTTTTCTTCCTTGCATCTCTAGATGTCTTATCTCACTGTGCCCGTACTCAGGATCATTGTTGATGACAATCCAGCGGGTCAGTGCCACTTCAACCGTGGCTATCAACTGAGTACTACAGACCTTTTAACATAATTAATGATGCCTTCATTCGTTACTTTTCTTGATTATTCCCATTACTTCGTTGACCAATATTTATATACTTGGAATCGCATGGCAAACATAGCAAATGCTACTCTAAGTGTACAAAGTATACATATATACCCCAAGTAGACAATAATTAAAAAAAACGTACCGAAAGAAGGCATGTTTGCGTTTAACAGTTAGGTCTTCTATATCCGTCAATGGTCAGGCTTCAATTTATCAAAACTAAAATCCGTTATTTCTTATGCACAGTTCGGTTTTGTTAAGTCAAATATGCCTCTTGTTGCAAGGTACGCTCTTGTTAACTGCCGACGTTAGCCAATGTGGTTGTATCAGAGATTTGCAATCATAAAAAATAGTGGAGGTCACGATTCAGGTAAACCAGTTACCACAGCCCGAAGTTATTATAAGTGTTCATTCTCAAAAGTCTGCTCGTTATTAAAATAAATCTTCAGTGTCGGGGAATAGCTGAAAGTACTACATGTGCGAGAGCTTGGGTAACACAGGGTAATATACGCGAAAAAACTGAAATAGATAAGGATTGTTGCTAAGATTACAGTACCAAACAGGCACAGACATCGCAGCAAAGCTGTTAAGCCATCATACAACACATTCCGCTCTCCGGACTACATCCTGCAATTAATTTGCAGGAGTATTAGAGCGGATGCAGAAGAAGAAGAAGAAGAAGGTGTCAACAACATCCAAAAACTACACACAACAACATACAACAACTGCACACAACAACATACAAAAACTACACACAACAACATCCAAAAACTACACACAACAACATACAAAAACTACACACAACAGCATACAAAAACTGCACACACCAACATACAGAAACTACACACAACATACAACAACTACACACAACAACATACGTAAACTACAAACAACATACTTCTTCTGCGTTCGTTCTCAAACTCCTGCAGATTAGCAGGATATAGTCCGGAGAACGGAATGCGTTGTGCTATGGTTTACAGCATTTTATCGCAGTCGTACATATTTAGCGAGTGTGAGTGACACTGACTTTTGATACTGCATTGCAACTAAACATAATGTAAATTACTGCCTTATTTACCTTGCAGTGATAATGCCGAAGATAATGCCCATGACGGATACTTTTGATGATGAAGACATCAATACAAGCGGGAGTGGGAATGTGTTTGATTCCACGATCCCATCTTCAACAGGTTTGCTACTATTTGTTATTAGTAATTGTTCTTCTAGTTTTCACTTATAAACTTATCCAACATAATATAGCTAGTGTGTTACAGGGTTCTGGTAGTGGAGCAAAGGAAAGTGATGTTGTTACATATCATGCAAGTCCTAAGAGGTGACTAAGGACGGTTGGGGATGGGGTTGACTGTTCCATCTCATAGAGGATCAAAGTGGGCCATAGGCTATCTTGAAATCGGATGTGTCATGCCAAAAGTTGCAAATATCGCAGCTAAACTGTCAACTATGACACAACGGATTCCTTTCTGCGGACCGCATCCGGTGAATATGCAGGAGTTTGATAACGTAAAGACGATTATATTCACCATTATGTTAATGGAAGTTAAGAATATCAGCGCTGTCACCTTCTTATGTCACAGTAGAGGACTAAGAAGGTTTTGGTATGACTAGCAATACATAATCATCATCAAGTGCCATCTTCGCAACGAAGGTTGGCTGAAACCGATCTCCAACATCCTGTGTCTCTTGATTTGGTGGTGCACTCTGCTAGACTGTATCCTGTCCATCTAGTGATGCTACCATTTACGTCCATAGATACGTTTTCCTTTAATGGGGGGTGAATTTACCGAAAAAATTTAATTAAAAAAAAGGTCATTCGCGTTTTTTCTTTCAATGCGTCAGATTTTAAAAATGATGAACCGTTATGTTCAAAATTGTTTAGTATGGGGGGGGGGAGAAGAAAAAAAGGGGAGATGGGGGGTATGGAGGGTAGGGGGGATTGAGAGTTTTATGGGTGTTGTCCAGCAAATAATTCCCGATGAAGTCCACATGACTGTATAATTGTGAGGGACTCGCTAATGACACTCAAAAGCTCGGTTAGCCTCTTAAAGTGATTTGTAATAAGGTATTCCGAAGGTCTATTACTGTCAAAATTTCATGAACCAGCCTACCATCCCAAGAATAAGAATTCCCCTTCAGTTGTCAAGCTGAAGTTACATTCGCACCTGAACTGCATGCTGAAGTTACATATACACCTGAACTGCATGTTGATAACTACTGGCGAGAGTGTCAGATGAAAGCAGAAGTATTATGTGCGGAAACGATTTTAAATCTGTGTCCTGCACGAGTCTGACAAGCGAGCAAAGAATAGTGACACTATTTGCCTGCTATGCATGTCGTAATAGACGATTAAGGAGGTTTTGCGTGCCGTTTGATTATCTCATCTCATAGAGGGTTAAAGTGACGCAGAGGCTACGCTGAATTCTGATGTGTCTGACCGAAAGGTGTAGATGTCACCGCTAAGCTGTAAACCATGGCATAACACATTTCGTTCTCCAAACTAATCTACAGAAGCAGAAGTAGCATCGTAAAGCATAAGTAGAATAACAATGAGTGTAAACATGTACATTAATTTAACAAATACATTGATGTCTGATTGAATATTGCTCTCACCAAAAGAAAATACAAATATACATTGAGTCAGAGATATATATTTAAATAACAATAATGTCAGTTGATCTTCGACAAAGTGGAGAGTCACGCAGTAACAAAATAAATAAGCAATAATTACTATATTATTAAGTAATACTGTTACTGTCTATACTAAATAACAAATAGACAAACCAATGTAAACAATAGAGAACAATAAACTAAATGACAAGGACTTTTTCGACGCTGCTGTCCAACTGGGATTGTTTTCAAGAGACACATAATATAAAAGAAACACGCACAATTATCCAATTATTTACTTATTAAAAACAATAAGTAAACATATCAAACTACGACTGCCTAACTCCAATGTGATATCCATGTTGACATATGGTTGTGAAATATGGACAATGGCAAAGACGCTGGAGAAGAAACTGAACTCATTTGACAATAAAAATTTTTTAGATGACTATTCGTCTAAATGTTGGTTCGAAAGATTTCAAGTCAAACATGCAAGTAAGAGACGACACCAAGCAGCAATATGTTTCTACAACAATAAGAAGAAAATGATAGATTTATATCGGACATGTACTTAGAATGAATGAAAACAGAGTACCACTATAAGCATTAAAATGGATACCGGATGGCAAAATAAAAAGAGGAAGACAAGAGAGAATCTTTGCAGAACAACAATCAAAGATGGTATGCTAGCTATCGGTCACAACAACAAACAGGCATTACACACAATAGCATTGCATTGCTCAAATTGGAGAGCTCTGGTTTCTGCCCTATGCACCGTGTTCGGCGCGAACATAGATCGATAGGCTATAAAAGTGACAGTATTTCTCACTATAGTATTTATCGCTTATGGGATCAGAGAACAGGTAGCAACTTTCCACAAGGCACCGCCCTAAAGCTGAGTAGATCACAGCAAACTACAATTTTTAGACTTCGAAATAAGACACTGTAGACTAGAAGAACATCACCACAAAATAAAAGCTGTCTGAACTGACCAATTTCCATGTCAAAAGGGTCCCCAGACTCCAGAACCCATTCTACAGACATTATCACTCTTCGACGACTTGAGGAGTGCGATATGACCCCAAAGAGAGAGATTTGGAGGTGATGCTGTTGGACAACCGTGAGGACTTCCTGCTGACAACTGAGTTCGTGGAATCTGCCCTCTTGCCTTGATTGTCTTCTAGCTGAGCACAGGAAACTAACGCAGAAGAAAATTATTGATTGTATTGAAAATATATGACATTTTGAGTTTGTTGTCTACGGCACAGGTTCACAACCTTCTTTGGCGCTCTTTTCAAATAAACTTTTTCCGTGATGTCCTGGTGCAGAAATAAAGTCGCTGCCATTCTTTACAGACCACCAAGTTGTAATAATTTTATGGTTATAATACCTGTTTTTTTTATCGTTCGTGATCACCTTTCTGTGACCCGTCCTGGACAAGTCTATTACCCCTCTTGGACGTGTATGTGACCCATTCATGTCTTGTTACCCCTAGGTACTCCAATACCTTAGTAGATGACATGCCTTTATATTGAGGTTATCTTCTTATAGAAGCTTCATGTCACGTCATCTATACAATCCCGTAGTCGTAACCTTCAATAACAGTTACCATGTTGTTCTGACAGGCCGACGTTGTGCTTGAACTAGTTACGGGCACGTGTGGGTGGACGGAATAACAAAGAAACCTGTCGCAAGGGCCAAAGTTGTGCCCTGATGTCGACGTCTGTTTAGGCGGCATTAGATTCGAAATACCATCGTGTCGGATGTCTGCTGGAACAGAGGGCGGAGAACTTATGAGAATGCCCCACGTGCTGTGAGGCCAGTTTCTAATCAAGAATCAACCCCAATACGGCCCACGTGAGAACTACTAGTCTAGGTCACAGCAACCCTAGTGTCATGTGATACATTACTGTTTCTATATAATGACTCTAATACGTTTCCATTACCATCTTTCATTCCCACAGATATATCATCATTACCATCGTTCATTCCCACAGATATAACATCATTCACGAGCAGAGGACCAGTGGAAGAAATACCAGACGACTTACTGTATTTTATCATTGCTTCCGTAGCCCTAGCCCTTATCATATTGTTAGTTTCTCTTATCGCCGTCTACACGTGGAAGCGAAACAAGAGAGGTATGACTCATGTCTAATGTTGTTTGTTATATATTATTGTATGACGCATGTCCAATGTTGTTTGTTATATATTATTGTATGACTCATGTCTAATGTTGTTTGTTATATATTATTGTATGACTCATGTCTAATGTTGTTTGTTATATATTATTGTATGACTCATGTCTAATGTTGTTTGTTATATATTATTGTATGACTCATGTCTAATGTTGTTTGTTATATATTATTGTATGACTCATGTCCAATGTTGTTTGTTATATATTATTGTATGACTCATGTCTAATGTTGTTTGTTATATATTATTGTATGACTCATGTCTAATGTTGTTTGTTATATATTATTGTATGACTCATGTCCAATGTTGTTTGTTATATATTATTGTATGACTCATGTCTAATGTTGTTTGTTATATATTATTGTATGACTCATGTCTAATGTTGTTTGTTATATATTATTGTATGACTCATGTCTAATGTTGTTTGTTATATATTATTGTATGCACAAGAGTAATATCGCTAGTAGGAAACAATGAAGAGTTCTCAGAAAACCTTTAACATGAAGATAAACACAGACAAGACCGAAGTAATGAAGATAGGAAGAATAGAAAGAAACACCAATATATATATATATATATTGGAAACAATAGACTTAAACATGACAACAGACGGCAGGAGTAGTAAAGAAATACACAATATATGTAGTAAAGCATACCAAGCCATAGGGAAAAAAGACACCAATCTTCAGAAACAAAAATATAGATTTAAACACCAAAATAACACTATTATGTCAACGCTGCGCTACCAATGTCAAACATGGACAACGACAACACAAGACAAACGTAAACTTGTGACAACTGTAATGGCATGCTTACGCAGAATCCTAAGAATATCGCTAAGAGACAGAGCGAGGAATGAAAACATTAGACAATGAACAGGCACCGCCCCAATCTTGGAATATATTAAGAGACAACAGATCAAATGGTTTGCAGACATCAGCAGACTACCACCAGACAGCATACCACAGCAAGCTATGCTACACAGATACAGTGAAGGCAGACCTAGAGGCCGACCACAAAAACGATGGAACACAGATATAAAAGAGGCAACATTCCACAATATACTCAGCACACACGAGGGCCATCTCGAGAGAACTCTTCTACCCCTGACGCTGAAAGGCAATAAAGGATTTACCGAATAGATAGATAGATGCACAAGAGAGTGATGTGTCATGTCTAATGTTGTGTGTTCTACATTGTTGTATGCACAAGAGATATATGACTCCTGTCTAATGTTGTTTGTTATATATATTGTTGTATGCAAAAGATAGCTCTTGACACATGATGATGATGAGATAGCCTCTTTAGCTGTGAGGATTTAACTCTTGACCCACATGATAATGTTGAAATTGTCCCTTTAGCTGTGAGCAGGTATCTCTTGATTAGGAACAAGCGTTACAGCACTAGAGGAATTCCCATAACTGTTCTGCTTGCCGTTCCGCCAGTCATCTAAAAGTGCATAAGCTCAGTGTCCCAGTCAGTTGATGATTACGCGTTCTTCTGATCTTTCTGGAAAGGGAGCACTTTCTCCCATCCCCAGGAGTATCTCTTTACACACTATAACCATGATAACCATGATAGTACAAATGATAACCAAGTAATAACTTTAGCGTGTGAGCAGGTAGCTCTTGACAACACATAGTCATACTGTGTCATGTGACGTATTCTCTTCAGAACGTTGTCTTCCCAATGAACTCTCTGAACCTCCTCTCTCTGTCTTGGGCGATGCGGCTTGCATTTTCTAGCGATGTATTCATGTTATCTTTAATGTCGTCAGTCCATCGTCTTCTTGGTCTGCCCTTTCTCCTCTACCCAGGTACTCTTCCCTCCATTATTTGTCTTTCTAAACAGTTGTGTCTCTTTATATGACCAAACAGGCGTAGTTTTCTTTTTGTTATTGTGTTTAGTAACCAACACTCTGGAATCTTCAATGTGTTTATAATATCTGAGTTTCTGATTTTTTTCCTTCCATGATATTCTAAGTATCTTTCTGTAGCATTTCAGCTCGAAGGCGTTGATCTTCTTTGCCGCTGTTTTACTGAGGGTCCATGTTTCACAGTCGCATGTATCAATTAGTATTTCAATTTCAGTTGGTATGTTTGTGAGGGTGTCACTGTGTTGTTGATGGAGAATGTGACAAAAGCTGGTGCTCTTCAGTCTGTTTGTTGTTAATCTAGAAATTTGGGCATGCATCAGATGGTTTGGCTTGCGCATAATTTTTACCCGCTGTACAAGAACTCTTTCTTCTCTTCTGTCATTTAATGGAAGGATGTTTGCATGTTTTTCCATTGCTTGGATTCTTCTTCGGTGATCATCACTCAGTCAAGTTGAGACTCCGGCTTCTATGATATAAATCATCACTCAGTCAAGTTGAGACTCCGGATTCTATGATATAGATCATCACTCAGTCAAGTTGAGACTCCGGATTCTATGATATAGATCATCACTCAGTCAAGTTGAGACTCCGGATTCTATGATATAGATCATCACTCAGTCAAGTTGAGACTCCGGATTCTATGATATAAATCATCACTCAGTCACGTTGAGACTCCGGATTCTATGATATAGATCATCACTCAGTCAAGTTGAGACTCCGGATTCTATGACATATGCTGCTGTCTGTTTTAGAGTTTCCACTGTGCCATAGAAATAAGGAAATAACAACGACCCTGATACATAATACTGTGGACAATAAGCTGTGGAGAGCCATGACCGCCTACGCCAGCCGGCATGGCACCTGATGATTATGACTGTGCCATACAGTTTCTCTTCGACTCTGATTGGGGTGAGCCACGTCTTGTTTCTCAGGTCTGCATACTGGGGACATTGTTGTAAGATATGTTCTGCTGTCATATTCGCAAGGCTGCAATGGCAAAACCCAGTTGTTCCTATTTTGAATTTGTTGTACATTTGATGTCTCATGTTGTTGTGACCAGTTCTGAGGCGCAGCAGGATAACCTGGTCTCTTCTGGGTTGTTGGTAATACCCATCATCTGCATTATATTTGGGGCATTGCTTGGATTGAAGTGGTCTTCTTCTTCTTCATCGTGCCACCGTTTTATTTGCGCCAATGGCCCGGCACATCCGTCTTCGGCGGAGGTTTGAAGTGGTCTTCATCCCTCCTATTAGTCGAAGTCCTCCATATTGTACATTTTGTGCGATCAGTATTTGTTATTGATGCCGAAGCCCAGGCTATCATTCCATATTCCACTACAGGTCTAACTGTACCCATGTAGATTTTTCGTAGAATATTTCCATTTGCTGCTCCCCAGCCTGTGCCAGCAATTTCTTCAAGGATAGCTTCCTGGTTGCTTTCTGTTCGGTAGTTATCAGGCGTGGTTTCCCGGTGAGTCGCTTGTCTAGTTTGACCCGAGATACGTAGGGTTCTCGTGTGCTAACTCATTTCCATTTATTTGTAGGCTTGCTAAAGTTATTACATTATCATCATGTGTCAATAGCAACCTGCTGACATGATGAAGCAATTATTTCATCATCATCATGTGTCAATAGCTACCTGCTCACAGTTAAATAAATTATTTCTATATTGTTTTAAAGTTGGACAAAGCTGATGAAGCGTGCTGTAATATCTTCATTTAATTTTGTATTTATTGCTTTTTTGCAGAAAAATTGCGACATTTAACCAGGACAACGGCAAACAAACAAGAATCAAACAAGCAAGCACTAATATAAAACATGGTGGAAACAGGCACTAAAATAAAACATAAGGACAGAACAGTGATAAGTTGCCAATAAGTTTGCCAAAAAAGCACTAATCTCGAGCCTAAAAGGCACTAAAAATTTTTTTTTTTTAAAGCACTATAAATGAGCAGTAATCATGTTGTTATTAAAACGTTACAAGATATCATGTAATAATTTGTTAATATCAGTTATTTATGTTATTCTAGATATGCGAATTCAACCAGAAAACATACCTTCATTTTAAACCGATGCTTTCTGCTGTATTTATTGTTGCAACTTATATCAGTTTTCTTCATCTTCTGCGTTCGCTTTCTGATAACCAACACGAAAGTTCGTATGAAGTACGTTGTGCTGTTTGTTTCACAGAGGAGCTGCGCTATTTTGCTCCTTCCGGCCATACACATCCATTTAAGGCATGCATTTGTATGAAAAGGAACTAGCCTTGTGACAAAAATGCACAAACAAAAATATTGCAAAACAACACTTCAACAGAGGATGTTCAGAAAAATGTTTCTAATTCATCTTCTTCTTTCTTCTTCTTCTTCTTTCTGTCCTCATGTACCTTTCGGTGTTGAGGGGAGAGTGAGTGTACGGTCTTTTGCTCTTCTATTTGCCTCCTCTGCTGTTATATTTCCGAGTGTCTCTAATACACTATCTATCCACCTTTTACGAGGGCGTCCAATAAGTCGACTGTTTTCGTATCGTTTGTTAAGTGTTTTTTGGATAATACTTTGCTCTTTCTGTCTGGTTATGGGACCGTACCATTTAACTTGTTGTTTCTGGATGTATTCTATTGTTGGCTTGATCCCTAATTGTTTCCTTAGTGCTTCATTCCTGATTTTGTCTCTCAAGCTAACTCCAATCATACGTTTCACACATTTCATTTCAGTGGTGTTAATCTTATGTATTGTTCTAGAATCTAATGTCCAAGTTTGAGACTGATAACACAATGTTGGTAAGAAAATGGTGTTGAAAAGCGCTTTCTTTGTTTCTAGTGTAATATCTTTGTTTCTTAGTAAAGGTGTTAATTGACCAATGATCTGACAGGCCTTATTACATCTTGCATTTATTTCTGCTTCTTGTTTGTTGTCATATCTCAATGTGCTGCCCAGATATTCATCACTATTAGTTAATATTAGAAATCATTTTATTCCAGATCTGTTAAACCCGTCAGAAAAGTTTCATTCATTTTATGTAACTTTACTGCATGTACCTAATGTAAACTGATGATGATGCTGATGGGTGAAACACATTTTTATAGACGTTCTTTGATCAATCTTTATGATCCTTCACAATAACATTACAGATCTTTATAATCCTAAGGTAGTTACAATCCTAATCACAATTCACAACATTATTCAGCAAATGTTTTCATTCATATATATATATATATATATATATATATATATATATATATATATATATATATATATATATATATATATATATATATATATATATATATATATATATATATATATATATATATGAATAGAATAACTGCAGGTTCGTCTAAAGGCATAGCTGCATCTTGTGACACAATTAGTTTGAAGATAATGGCACACATTCTCAAACCAGATGAAGTTGTGGAACTTCAAATTTTAATTGTGTATACATCATATGATTTAAACTCCTTACGTTCCATGGCCCTAGTATAAGTCCTCTTTACTACACATCCTGAGGGACTGAAACAGCTAATCACAACAACAAAGAAATACAGCGACATCTAAAATATATATCTTTTTAAACACACAGAAAACAAAAAATTATTAGAACAGACAAAACAAATATCAAACTTATAATCAGCATAGACAATATAGAACTAGAATGTGTAAACAAATCGAATATATGGGAGCAAATATAAACAGTTTCGGAGATTGTTCAGTCGAGATTAGAAGACTAGCAATTGCAACTATCAAATTAACACAAATTAGAAAACTATGGCAAAGTAATAATGGCACGAAAATAACCCTTTTAAAATCATGTGTTTTCCCAGTGGCGACATATGGATGCGAGACTTGGAACATAAAGACCAGAAGAATAGATTTATTTGAAATGAAATGCTACAGAAAGATCCTACGAATAATACAATTGATAGAGAAACAGATAAACATTGAAATTTTGAAATTACTGAAACTAAATGAAGCGTGGCTTCTAAATACCACCATAAGAAGGAAGCTACAGTATTTTAAACACTTCAAGATACATGATAGTATCGAAAGACTGATTGTAGAGGGTAGAGTGTCAGGGAAGACAAGAAGAGGAAGAGAGGAAGACTAAGAAGACGATGGACCAGCAACATCTACTATTGATTGGGTTTTATGTTCCATTGTATTAACACAGATGATGGTGATGTTCCTCCTTCGCAAGCGAAGATGAGCATGGCATGAAAAAACATTAAATGCATAATTAAAAATTGGTAATTAACTAATTTAGTTTGTATGTTCGTAGATGCCCGATGAGTCCGATTCGTGCACGGAAAGTTCTATTGCAGTGCATGCAGGAGTGCTGAGGGTTCGGGGTAGGAGAATTTACGGATTTGTCCTTCCGCTTCTTTCGCTTGTGGATTGCACGCATTGTTCTTTCTTTTACAAATTTCGTGATGCCAGCAGTGATCTGAGTGTGCCAGGCTGAGCGATCAAATGCTGTAATCTCCCAGGAGCTAGGATCGATGCTGCAGTTCTTGAGAGAGCTTTTTAGCTTTCTATTAACACAGAACAACCGTATCAGCAGTGAAGGGTGGTTTCAACGGACTTCCAACATCATCTGCCTCTTTATTTTGGTGGTCTGCTCTGCTAGACTGTAACCTCTTCATCTCGTGGTGTTTCTCTCCCAGTTGTATCGCTGTCTACCTCTTCATCATTTCTTTGAAGTGGTCATCATCTCTTTGTAGGGTCTCTTTTGTTGATTTTTTTCTGTTACTGTGTTGCTCCATCTTTTGCCAGCGTATCTTCCTTTTCATTTCATGGTATGTCAAAGTAGGATAATATCCATTGTTGTACTAATCTTCTTTGAATGCACACTTCTGGTATTGCTGTCAAGGACTTGTATTACATATATCGCACCAGTAAGACACATCACTTGTTGACATTGGCTTGTTATGTTCTTAATTTTTTCCACAGCAGTTTTTAGGAACTGTGCATCTGCAGAGTAGTTGGAGTAGAAGATTCCAGTTGGTAAACATATGGTTTTATTGTCTTCTTATGGATATTTTATATACACTCCAGAATCTCCATTCTTCACTGCACTAGTTGCTGATCCATCGGTATATACTTGTATCTGGTGAACAGTCTTCTCTGTGAACTTACACATTGTGAGACAGAGAATAGACATTGTGAGACAGAGAACACGCATTGTGAGACATAGAACACGCATTGTGAGTCTGAGAACACGCATTGTGAGACAGAGAACACGCATTGTGAGACAGAGAACACGCATTGTGAGTCTTAGAACACGCATTGTGAGACAGAGAATACACATTGTGAGACAGAGAATAGACATTGTGAGACAGAGAACACACATTGTGAGACAGAGAACACGCATTGTGAGACAGAAAATACCCATGCCTCTTCTTCTTCTTCTCGTTCGCAGTTTGACATGTCTACACAGCAAGTCTTGTTTTCTTAATAAATGTTGCTGTATTTGAAAGCCCGTCAGTGCTCCTATACATCTTTCTGTGGATATCCATCTCTGTGGACCAGTGTTCTTCCCTTAACTGGTTTAGTGTCAACTATTCGGCTTGCATGATACCATGTTGCTGGTGCGCCTCTCTGCCTGGCATCTCTGACTTCAGCACCTGTTCTTGCTTGGGCAGGATTGTGCATCTTAGTTTCCAGCCTCTGTTGGCTAGACTAAGCCCCATCTCCACGTCAAGGAGTTGGCCTCGATGGGGCATGCCTCTTGACATCAATGTTTCAAATAAAAGCACATGTTCCATTCAGTTGTGTAACTGAAGTAACATGTAAGGTTGTCTCATAGGCATCTTTGTGTGTAAGTGAAGTAACATGTAAGCATGACCATCCACTTCTGTAAACTCCGTATACCCACCTTTTTCTTAGAAAACAACACTGTGTGTTTTTATATATATATATGGCATCCTACAGTAAAAAAGAGCGCATCATCTTGTGAAAAGAGGAGAAATGTTGCAGCCCATAGCTAGAAAGTCACGGATAGATCAAAATCTATCTACAGTGGTCATTCCATGTACGAACTGACCAAGAACATTTACAGATCGTATATGGCTCATTAGACATCTACGAACTATTAGACATGGTCATAATTCTAACTGAATTTTCAAAAGTGGATGTAAAAAATGGTCATCATCACTTGTGATGGACGAACACACACACACACAGATATGTATGTATTCATTATTACATGATGGTCAAGCAGTCCCTTGTGTAAAAGTAGATTTATGTGTGTGTCATCACGGAATAATTTTGATCACAATATGTTTATGTAATAAATCTCTGTTTTCTCATCCTCATGTTTCGTTATTACTTAACCCTTGTTTGTACCACAAACTATGGCATTATTATAATTAATTTGATTAAAGGTACTATTATGGTGAGGCGCGCTTCTTTCAAACGCGGACACGGTCCAATTTCTCTCCTCTTCTTCTGCGTTCGTTCTCAGACTCCTGAATATTAGCATTATATAGTTCGGAGAACGAAGTGCATTGTGTCATTGCTTATATCTTAGCTGCGATATCTGCGCTTTTCGGTCTGACACATCCTACTACTTTGACATTTTTGAGGATGAAACAACCAACGCGAGCCCAAGACCTACTTAGTCGCCCCTTAAAACATAATTGGCAGGTAATAATGTCGCAATTCTTTATCCCCCCCCTTTCTGTCTCTGGCAACACACGGGCGCAAATTTGGTTATATCATAGTTTTTTAACTATAAAATAATAATAGAGTTCTGGTAATCCAGCCACCACGAGTTTGAGAGTAAGCCTATGTATTTAAGGGAGTGGTGCAGAACCATAACCACCGAGTTATATATTCAATACGTTTTTGTCATCACAATGTTAATATTGGAATCATGGTGACTGGATTATCTGTAACAGTTACCCCCCCCCCTCTTTTTGTGGCTGAAAGGTGCATATCTCGCCATAAATTACTTTCTTTATTTTTAAAAAGAAAAACTGAAGAATGGTGATTATTTCAGTAAACTGTGAATATACTATATATCCACAAATATATTCATAACTTTCGTATTGCAGGAATGGCAAAGAAACTAACAATATATATGGTGTCCCTATAAGCTACAGTTTACTCAATTTGTGTACTTTGAAGCGCAGGTGCTTAACATGACTAGCATACCACCTCAGGACAAAGATGGTGCCATAGACATCACACTCTAACATCCACGCTTTTTATCAATTTTATCTGTTGTTTCTCTATATACTTGATGCACTATGTTATACTTAGTATCCGTCTGATGTTCTAATTGCTCAACTTGTCGAATCTGGTGACTCAAATAGCCTTACTGAGACATTTCGCAAGTTTCGATCTTACTCTTATATGTAGGTGTTAGTTGCCAAGTCTGGCATTGGTAGCATAGTGTTGGCACAAAGATGATCTTACTTATGTGTAGGCGTTAGCTGCCAAGTCTGGCATTGGTAGCATAATGTTGACACAAAAATGCTCTTACTTATGTGTTTCTTTACTTCCATGTTGTTTTTTTGGTGCTTTAGCAAAAGTGACAACTGGTATATCACAGTATTTCCATTTTGACATCTTGTTTCTATCTCTCAATTGACTCGTCCGTCTTCTGTGAAGATACTTCGTAGGTACTTGAACTCTTTAAACTTATTTTTGTGTTCTCTATTTGAATGTTTAAATGCTCTGTTGATCTCGTTATTTGCATAGTTTCTGCCTTTTGTCTATTGATCCGCTTGTTGTATTTATTGCATATTCTTGATTGTGAGTTTGCAGTTTTTCTTCATCATCATACATGATGTTTTTATCGTCAGCGAAAAGCAGTTCATTGAGTTTGTTTTTACGTTGTTCATTCTCTGTTGTTTCATAAATCAGAAGTTGTATAAGAATACGCATATAAATTCTACTACATATGACTGTATGTAAAAATAAGATGACAGCTATGTTGATCAAACAGCTGTGTCGAGGGTTGACGGTAATGTAGGAGAATTTCAAAAGATAGAGATGGGCATCAGACAAGGATGTGTAATGTCACCAGATCTTTTCTTTCTGTATACAGAGGATATTATGTGAAACTTAGAAAACATGCTAGGAATAGCAGTTGGAGGTTACAAAATCTAAATAATCTAAGATTTGCTGACGATACAGTTCTGATTACAGGGAGAGAACAAGAAATTTAAAGCTTGTTAGACATGGTTGTAAAAAAAATGTGAAAACAAATCTCTGTCTAAACAAGAAGAAACCAGAAGTAATGGTTGATTCAAGAAATACACATCGTCAAAATGCAGCATTACTATCTATGATTCAACATTTAATCATGGGGATAAAGTCAAGTATCTTGGCAGCATTTTAACATCAGATGGCATGTGCTCCAATGAGTAACAGTAATTACAGTAAGAGTAACGGACTGGTTCAATTCCCGTTAGTCTCAAGAATTAGTAAGAGTAACTGTAACTTTAAAAAAAATATAAAAATTTCAATCATTATTTGCAACAAAAAACATTTACAAAACCAAATACATTTGAAATGTGCAGTGTGCATTTTGTGATGAGATGATTGAACAACATTCGTGAGAATTTGTGATGAGAGTGTAAATGATAAATATAATATGTAAAGATTTTTTGATTTTTTCATCCTTACACGAATACACTATCCAAGCAAAAAATGCATTTACACACACATACATACATCGCATATATACATACATACCCACACACGTGCACACATATATGCATATACGCATATATATATATATATATATATATATATATATATATATATACACGTGTACATATATGCGCATAGTGGGAGCTGGCTTTCATGTGGTTGGGTTTTTTCGTTTTTTTCCCCTATAACATTGTACATACCTATACATATTTATTTACATATATATGTGTATACAACATATTTGTAACGATTACAGTATAGAATATAAAAGTAACAACAATAGACATGTAATGTAATGAAATTTTGCCCGCGAGTTGAAATGTGGAATGATGGGCCTTTATAATTGTGTGAAATGGGTGATACATGGATGACAACAAAATTAATTGATGAAAAAAAACAGCAACAAAGGAATAATTGTTTACATATATCCATACATGTTCATAGTAAAAGCTAACAAAAAGTCGTGATATAGTTCGTGTAGTAGCAAAAGTTTCTAACATTGGAGATAACAAAAACTACAAAGTACGTTTGGAAAAATAGTTCATTTGAAACATTTGGTCTTTAATTGTGTCTCCTCGCGGAGATCCTTAGTAAATCATTTTATTTACACAATTTACGTGACTAATTTATCAAAGTAACGACAATAGACATATGTAATGTGATGAAGTTTTGCCCGTGAATTGAAATGTGGAATGGTGGACCTTTACAATTTTGTGAAGTGGATGACAAAAAAAAATGTATTGATGAAAAAAAATCGGTGATACTTTGTGTATTTCTGTACATGTTCATATTATGTGATGTGTTATCTGATTGAATATGTGTAAATCTGTATGTGGTTGAAATATTGTATTGTGAAACACTGCCCGTATCCGACAAGACCAGATCAGGTATCTGTATTGGGATAGCAAGATGATAAGTTTGTTGTGTACATCTGTTGTCTGAGGCAGTACGTTCAACATGATAGCTTTGTAAATGTCCGAGTTGTGTACATCTGTTGTCTGAGGCAGTACGTTCAACATGATAATTTGTAAATGTCCGTTTTGTGTACATCTGTTGTCTGAGGCAGTACGTTCAACATGATAGCTTTGTAAATGTCCGTGTTGTGTACATCTGTTGTCTGAGGCAGTACGTTCAACATGATAGCTTTGTAAATGTCCGTTTTGTGACTCTTAATCTGTTTCTGGTAGGAGTGATTGTATTGCATGTGTAAAAGATGTGGTCTTCTGTTTCTGGGATGTTTCTTCTGCAAAGTTTACATTTTGGCGTCTGCTCTAGTCTGCGTGCTTGTTTCCCTATAATGGGCGTCATGTTGAATAATATCCTAAAGGCTATTTCCCTAACTTTTGACGTGACACCTCGAATGTGAAGGTTGTTGAAAGTCTCCCTATAGTCTGTCATAAAATAGGTGTACCCTTTCTTAATTCTGAGATATAAGAGGGGTGCCTGGAGAGTAACAGAAACAATGAAACAGTATTTTTTCTCAGTCAGAAATACATGTCTTTATTTCTATCTCTCTTAAAAACAAGCAAACACCATTCTCGAACAAACAATACTAGACAAGGGCGAACAATTTGACTGCTGTTATCTGCCATCCAATACAATCAATCGTCTAGTTCTCTTCTTGTACGTGATTCTGTAGTCGCACTCTCCGCATCGTATGGGATCTCTGGCCTTTATCTCATTCTCTGCGTGGGATTCTCCGCAGAAATATATCATAGTCTGTTGTTTTGGGGGATTTGGTTGACCCTCCTTCGTTGTCTCCACATTAGGGGTGGTGGAAATTATGTTGATTTTCTTTAGGCCTTAGCCTAGGACTTGAACGTTTATGTTTAATACAATCTTATATCTGTGATCCCTGACATCTCTTGAAAAACACAATAAAATGTTGTTTTTTTTTTTAATTTTTATTGATCATTTTGACATGTTACAGAGGCATGATGTTGGTGATTTACTTTGTGGAGTGAGGTGGTGCCCGTGAGGTGATGCCCGTGAGGTGATGCCCGTGAGGTGATGCCCGTGAGGTGATGCCCGTGAGGTGATGCCCGTGAGGTGATGCCCGTGAGGTGATGCCCGTGAAGTGATGCCCGTGAGGTGATGCCCGTGAGGTGATGCCCGTGAGGTGATGCCCGTGAAGTGAAAGGGATGAGAGGTGGGCTTTACAGTGAGGTGAAGATGAGACATAGTTATTTTTAAAATTAGAACACCTCAGTCATTCCATATGGTGTTTTATATATATATACGAAAATATTAAATGCATGTTATCAAATACATAAGAAGAGGGGTAAGACAAGGATGCATTTTATCACCAAGCCTATTTAATATCTACACAGAGAATATCTTTAAAAATATAGAAGAAATACCAGGACTCAAGATCAATGGGAAAATAATAAACAACATTAGATATGCAGATGACACTGTTCTTTTAGCAGAAAGTGAACATGAACTACAAAGACTAATAGATCAAGTCAATAAATCAAGTAATGAATATGGACTGGATATAAACATTCAAAAAACAAAAACCATGATAATCAGCAAAAACACAGAAGAACAGGAGGTAAACATAAACATACAGGGAGAGAAACTACAACAAGTAAAACAGTATCAATATCTTGGACACATAGTCACAAATGATGGCAGATGTGAAACAGAAGTTAAAAGGAGAATAGGAATAGCTAAAAGTAGTTTCAATGGCATGAGGAAATTATTAATATCTAAACAAATTACAAACAAGTTAAAAATGAGAATTATAAAATGCTACATCTATTCCACATTAATGTATGGCTCAGATTCATGGACACTAAATAAACAATTAGAAGACAAAATTGATGCCTTTTGAGATGTGGGTATATAGAAGAATAGGGAGAACATCATGGAAAGAGAAGAAAACAAATAAAGAGGTGCTAAAAACACTTAATATGAAGAAAGAACTACTAAGAGAAATAAAGATCAGGCAAATAAAATACTTTGGACACATTAAAAGACATGACACCCTATTGAAGACCTTACTTGAGGGTAAAGTCAAAGGGAAGCGAGCAAGAGGTAGGCAGAGATACAAGTGGGAGAGTAACATTACACGATGGACAGGTTACAGTCTAGCAGAGTGCACCACCAAGACAAGAGACAGGAGATGTTGGAGATACGTTGCAGCCAACCTTCGTTGCGGAGACGGCACTTGATGATGATGATGATCAAATACATATATGATCAAAATAACTTAGTTGTGATGTCATGTTATAAACAAGCATTTTAAACAAATATTTTAAAAACACCTCATAAATACAATGTTTTCTTTTTAATTGATAGAATAAGGGGATCTAATTCAAAATTTCACGATATTGTATATAGGAAACACTTAGTGTGTCGGTCTAAGTGTGAGAGTTTCATAATAATTTTGAAAAATATTTTAGACAGATACATACAATTAAAAAAAGAACACATTAATTGGTAAATGCAAGTTTAAAGTGAAAGTACATCAGGAATAGATTTTTAAACTTTATTTTGACACAATATTTAATTAAAACAAATCTGTTCACTACTATACATATTATCTCCCCTTCATTGCAAACGTAAAACCACCTTCTATAAATTGAAAACCACCTTCTATAAAGTGGGAAGTTCTCTGTTTACTGTGACTAAATTATATTTAATTAATGACGCATTATGTTTAGTCAGTGTGACTATCTAAGACACAATAGTCAAGTTTTCTTCTAGTAAACAGAGCCCTATTTCTATCTTATGAACACAGTTCACGAAAGTAAGATTGCTCTTAAGATGTCAACATTAGGGCTAGTAAGAAAAACCAAAACACAAACAATGCGTGGTGTGTACTGTGATATGTGGTTTAGATCAGTGAATGTGGTTTAGATCAGTGATGCCAATGTGGTATGGAGAAATCAAGCAAAGTTAGTGGTACTGTTATTGTTGCCTACCATGCACATCGTAAAATGTGACTAAGAAGGTTTTGGGAGGTTGAGTTGGCTCTCCTATTTAATAGAGGATCATGTTATCCAGAAGTCATGATGAATAGGGTGTGTCAGATCGAAAGGCGCAGATATCGCAACCACGATGTAAATTATGACATACCACATTCCATTCTCCGGATTACATCCTGATAACATACAGGAGTTTGAGGACGAACGCATAAAAAGAAGAAGCAGATAAAGATCAGTGGTTCTCAAAATGTAATTAGGTCCACGTTTGGGGATATATATTTGAAGGGAGGGGGATAATTGCACCCAAAAATGAAACTATGGCGCAGATTCTTCCAGATCTGCGGCATAAAAATAAGTTTTTGAATACTTCTATTCTTTTACAAAACTGCCCACTTTATCACAGCACAAGGGGGAAACGATGGTTATCTGAAACAGCTCTGGCGGAAAGCTCTACTGCACTGTCTAACTGCTGCACTGGACCTGCTCTTTGAACAGTTCAGTTCTTTGTTGGAATCCATATCAGCATCTGACCTGCTGGAAAACGAGGAAGAAGGAAATAAGAATTATGCGACGCATAAGATATACGATAGTAGTAATCCTTGAGGAAAGATGAAGCTTTTTTCTGGTCTGGGGGAATTAATCTCTAGTGCCGGTAACAACACATTGGCTGGAAATACGAGGGCTGAGGCAACACAGTGCAATATAAGGAAAAACGGATTTATATACAAATGTTGTCAATATGTATACACACGATATACTAGCGAATAGAAGCAAAGACATACGACGTTTTGAATAATAAACCATCATCAGGACAAACGATAGCTGACTAACTATGAATAGAAACACACATATGACGAAATGGGAGGCAAGGGATGATGAAAGTGGGAGAGAAAGAAGTGAAACACAAGTGGGTATTAAGGGAGTGATATTACGGACGATGTGATCAATCCTGGTAACAAAAGATAAAAAGGACATTGAGATCTGGTCAACAAGACATAGATGCTTCCATCTTAGTTCTCACTCTGGATAATTGAGTTTCTGCGTGTGTTCTCAAACTCCTGCAGATTAGCAGGATGTAGTTCATAATGCGTTTTGTCATGGTTCACAACATTGATGCGAGATCTTCGCTTTTGACCTAACACATCCGACTTTATAATGGCGCTGGATCATTTTTACCTTATATAGGATGGGACAGCCAATTCCACCATATAACCTCCTTAGTCGCTTCTTCAAATCAACATGGAAGGCAAACAGTATTACTATTCTTTGTTCCCCTCTCGAGGCTTTTAAAAAAAACTAATGGTGTGTGACTTTTTAAAAACAATTTGTGTTGTCTAGTGCTTTTGACGGAACAAGTTGGTAGCACTTGCCTAAACACAATACGTATTAAAAGATGGTTATTTTTTTCATCAATCATTTGGCAATATACTGCTAATTTTCCCAAACAACTTGCATATCATATATTAATAAAAGAAAAGTGTGAAAACCAAAATACTGGATTCATTAGTTATTATAAAGATAAAGAATGCAACAGATTGCATGTAACACTTGTCTGCTGAACGACACAGTACAAATAGAAATGACCAGAATATACCGGTGTAGTATCAAAAATTCCCCATTACACATTGTTTACTATACTGTATAATCGTGTATCTCAATTAGTTCTGTGGACTATTTGAAAATAATCCATCTGAAGTCACATTATTTAACCATTACAGGGATTTTCATTGGTCACTTTGTGTATACATTGTGTCGACAGCCAATGACAAATCAACGTCAAGTAAAGTCATTTAGAAGAATGAGTTCACGTGACTGTATTTGACGAGAGACACGGTACAATAAGTCGATATGACCTAGGAAAAGACACCGCACAAAACATTTACAAACAAAAATGTAATAGTCATGATTGAATGATTGTCCAAACAAATGTCATGTGTTTTGTTTTTGCGAAAACTAATTGTACTTGAATTAAACTCACACACATAAAAACATGACTCTTTTTGGAACTTGACGTTTTAAAAACATAAAAACGTGATTGCAATGCAAAAATAGGATAAAAACTGAGGCTCTGTATGGAAAAATAATTTTGTGAAATATATTTTGAGGCTCTGTCTAGGATAGCAGGGCTATAGAGAGTGGACATTTCCATTATTCATTAAGGGTCATAACCCTGCAGATACTATCAGATAAGGGGATGTAATACATGTGAAATGTATTAATATGTGCAAATGTATTAATAAATCATAAGAACACAAATATTTTGATCTGATCATGTGGTAATATAATTTAAATAAACTCTCATTTATTTTGAGTGATTCTATGTAACTCTTCCCCGTTCTACTATTTATAAAAACGTTTTTTTGAAAGCAATATGCACGACATTCTTCCCTAACTGTTGACATGGTGAACAAAAGTGTGGCACATAAACTTTTGGATGTTAAGGGATAATGTCCGTATAAGGTTCAAGTTCCCCGCGGAACTAATACAAAAGTTGGCTCTTGACTTTGTATGGGAACTAGTGTCAGTAGTCCGTTCACATGTCTTAGACTCCACCGCGGGGTCAAGGTTCAGCCAGTGTCGAGTCAGCTCGCTCGTCACAGTACCGCTTGGGATCTAGGCTGGTTCCTCCCCATATGACATGTTAAGACAGGACGAAGTCACCGGGGTGAAGTTTTCGGTCGTACGGAATGTTAACAGCATAAACGTGCTCAGCTGAGTGGTGAGCTATACTCAGCGTCCGAGTGGCTTTCGAATGTCGGCGCCTGCTATGTCATACCGCCTCGAAAGAGGATTACGGGGGTATAGGAGAGCTGCTTAGAAAGTGCTTCACTCGACTTTTTTGTCATGAAATTATCTAAATTTTAGTATTATTTGTATTTACACGGTTACCTCCCTTACACTTAAACGTATTTTTGATACTGTTATTTATTGGAAAGAATAAACTATTTTGATACAAAGTAATAATATAGTCTTACAGTTTTTATGGCCATAGTTCTTAATTCGTAATTTAAAAGATCTAATTATAATTTCGTTAACACAAGAAAATAAATTTAGTATTCACGAGAGAAAAAATGTGATTGCAATTTGTGAGTTCATTTTTGAGAGAAAATTTACTTTCAACAATAACGCAATTCCACAATATAACGACATCCACCTGTGTCAGCTGAGTTTAAAAAAAATGTAAACTCAAAATATTTTGACTTGATACATTGCTTACTAAAATTGCGGAAATATACATTTGTTTATGTTAATTGCACGTATGTATTGTAATTGTATGTATTGAGTGCAAAGATGTGTCCAGGTCTCACCGAGATTGTCTTGGTTTTATAACACTGACTTATATCTCGCCCTGTTTTGCCTATTCCGCAGTTTCTATAACAGTTTACAAATACAACAAATGTGTTACGTGTTCAAATCAACACAATTGGTCTCGCTTTGTTCAAGCGAATAAACACGCTTGCTAATCCTAAATGCGGTAGAGCGTGAAGACTTTGATTTATTTATACATAGATCAGTGGTCATAAGGTATTTTCTGTAGAAGTATTAATTAATTCACAGTATTATGTGATTGCCATGTGTCTTCTGTCACGGAGATTATCCAATAAATAAATTAAATTTCCATCACAGCTGACCTATGTTCTTTGATATAATTAAAAAGAAAGAATCTCTTCAAGAATCTGTTTCTAGTAAACAAAAATCTGAACGTAGTGATAGTTAGATAAACTTAATTTCCAATAGAAATCGTCTTTGGTTAGCGGGTCTGAAAGGGGAGCATGGGGAGCTAAACTGTTACCTGTCAAGCATATCGTAAGCAGCAACTAAGAGGAATTTAAGGTGGAATTTGTTGTCCCATAAAGGCCCGTAGATAAGGAGGTTGTAGGGTTGAGATATTCAACTTCCCGTCCTTTAGAAAATCAGAATAGGTCTATGCCTTTTAGCATTAGAAATTTGGCCAAAATGCGGGTAAAAAGTCCCCCTTCCCCTCCCGTAGAGATTTTCACAAAAGGAACATCACAATTTACATGACGAAGATCTGATACACGAAAATACACGAATGACTTTTTTAAAGGAAATTACTCCTCCCCCCTCCCCGTACTTTATAACATATTTATAACACTGGTCTCACCCCACAGTGTCAAATTGACCTAGAGGCTATGTTGAAGTTCTATTTGTCAGTTAAGCTGTCAATTATGGCACAACTTTTATCTGGACTATATCCTGCTGATCTGCAGGAGATTAAGAATGGATACAGAAGATGAAACAAGAAGTTGAAAAGATGTTTACACCAGAAGGCATCGATCTTGAACAGATATGTACACCAGAAGGCATTGATCTTGAACAGATGTGTACACCAGAAGACCTCGATCTTGGTGAAGAATTGATTATCTTTTCAAGACTATCTTTGCAATCACTAGAGAGTTCATTGATAAACATATGAATGTGAATGAATGCTGTGTTCACGGAGTTCATCTCCGAACATTTTCATAACACGGATGTTGTGAGACACAGACGATCAAAATAATCCACAATCAGTGGTTCGAATGGACTTTTACAACCAGAGCACGTGGAAGAACAGTTCACGAAGTCAGTGGAGCCTTCACCAAACAACAAGCAGCCTAACGATGTGTGTGTGTTTGCTGTAACGAAAGTACACTTGTGAGAAATTGAAGCCTATTTACGCTAAGACGATACCAACATCATCATCATCATGTGCTATGCCGGCTGGCGTAGGCGATCATGGCTCTCCACAGCTCTTTTTCTCCAGTATTATGTATCAATCTCGCTGTTGTTTCCCTGCCGTGCCAGGTTGTCAAACTGCCTAATGATTTCTCACATTGTCGCCCTCTGTCTCTGTTGTCTTCAATCTTCCTGTTGTGACTATGTTCTCCAAACCTCCTTGTCTCATGAAGTGGCCAAAAATATGAAGATTGTCTTTTACTTATATTATTGATTAAAGTCCGTTTCGCATTTGACTCTTTCAACACTTCCACATTAGTTTTTCTGGCAGTCCATGATATCAACATACCTTAACCAAAAGGTTTTAATCCCTTATTGACCAATCACAACTTATGGAGACTTTTATTCATACACTGAAAATGTCACGTGAATGTGTCTCCTGTGTACATCGTTATTACACGTTTTTGAGTATTCCTGTATTTCTCGGTTGTTGTTTTATTTTTTGTTTTGTGTTGAGGGTGGGGGGGGGGGGGGGGTGGGGAGGGGGTTTACCGTGAGGATAAAATAAGACGATTGAACAGGCCTAAGTCTGACCTGTTTATTCGAGATTCTTAATCAGGACTGGCACGAACTTTAAAAAAAAAAGAAAGTGACATTTCCCCGTAAACATGACAGAAGTTTAACATTACAATAGGCTATTCATTTAAGATGAGTTACCGTCTTCGCACGAAATGTCAGCAACAGTCCCCATTTTCCTCATGTTCCTTTCCCTGCTATCACACCATACTATAAGCTTATAACCTGATGTTGTGGCTAACGCCCACAGGTGGAAAGGGGGGGGATTTCATTGTTTAGGGGGACACTTCGAAAAAAATTTTTTTTACTTAGATTTAGTTGTCTATTATATGTTTTGAAAATTTAGCCTACTTTATTTTATTTTTTTTGTTCTAATAATTTTCTAGTGCTTTCTTCCTAAAACCTAAGTCTAGTGTCCTGAACAAGTTATAATTAGGTTTCATTTATGGAATGATTCAATTTTTGAATAGACCTATAAAAAATGTAGGGTCCCTTTATGTTTACATGGGGGGGGGGGATGGGAATTTTTGAAAGATTGAGGTGGGGAAAGGTTTAAATAAAAGTTTGGGTAACACTGCTATAAGCTGCCAGGTTCACAGGAGTACCACATTGGATGAAATAACACCCAAATTCTCCAGCAAATTCTATCTTCAGCAACGCAGATGAGTGTGAAAATACCTTGATCTATCCAGCCCTTGATGCTGCCTGTCCATGATTTTCTTAGTCTTCGTCTACTTCTTCCAACCTCCACTGTTCCCTGTAGTTTAGTTTATGACAAATAATCAATCATCACACGTCCAAAAAAACCACCAGGGCCGTAGACAAGTTTTCATTGAGAAAAACATAAGTCTTGGTTATGTTCTGTCGCTCTTTCTGTAAGTTGTTTGAGGGCGAAGATTGCTTCTGTACAGCTTTTATTTTTCCGAAAGCCCAATTGTGTGTTGTTGAGCTGCGGTTCTATATATGCGCGCATCCTTCTCTCTAGTATCTTGCTAAAGATTTTTCCTTTTTGGTTTAAGTGTGATATGCCTCTATACTTAATGCAGTCCCTCTTACTGTCTTTTTTCTTCCAGATGGGAACAATCACCACTGTATTCCACTCCTGTTTATTCCAGGTATTGTTTATTGAACTCTGATTCTCCATGTATTGTTTATTGAACTCTGATTCCCCAGTTATTGTTTATTGAACTCTAGATCTCCAGGTATTATTTAATGAACTTACATCTTCAGGTATTGCTTATCTAATTCTTTTCATACACCATGTTCTACCTCATAAATTCTGTGATTGTCCATCAGGCTTATACAATCAGTATGGGGCTGTAGTAGCTCAGCTGTAGAGTACTGGCTATATAGTCTGGAGATTCGAGGTTCAATTCTTAGTTCAACTTTTAATATTTTAAAAAATCCCCAACGGCTCCTAGGTCAACATAGCCAAAGAAAATGGGTACCAGATCTTCTTGGAAAGTAAAGGAGGCGAGAATGTGGTGCTGAACACATAATCTGTAGGTATGCTGATGATGGTTAATGAAAAATATGGCTCTAACAGTGTATTCTCCTGGTGTGGAAAGGGAACTATATATATTTTTATGCACTTCTGCGTTCAGGATTATTTTTTCCTTGCTAGATCTTCAGGCCAGGCATCTGGGCGAAGCCTTCTAGTCTTTTTTACGTCAGAGCAGCTACCCCTAGTTTTTGCCTCAGTTTAGTCCAATGTTGCCATGTCTTGCCTCAAAGTGTTTTTTTTAATGTGGACAGTCTTGGAGTGTGTATTCAGGAGTCTGTATTGCTGTTCTACATGGACATTCATTTATGTGAGTCATCCTGTTTTTATACAAAATAAGTGGGTCCATCAAAGTTGGAGCAACACCAACTCTTGTGGCATGGAAACATTTGGTGCATACTTGTATGATCATGTGACCAAGGACAACATGTGGTCAACAACATGTGACCAAGGACAACATGTGAGCAACACCATATAACCAACAACATGTGACCAAGTACAACATGTGAGAAACAACATGTGAGCAACACCATATAACCAACAACATGTGAACAAGGAACACAAAATGAAAGAATAAATGAAAACAAACAAACCTACACACAAAAACATAGAATAATAACCAAGTAAAAATCAATATTGAAATATTAAAATTTTATTTTTTTCAAGATTTGAAAGTAAAACAGAATACTGGAAAACAGTGAACGGTTGATAACAGAATAACATTGAAGATGAGCAAACCACACTGAGGAGGAGAATCTGAGATGGTGGAAGTGAAAGTGTCTAACATGATTTACATACAATGAAATCATGGGAGCATATACAATACATATCCCTGAACATGGACAATGAATAAGTGGCAGTTGACACATGGGTCAAGCTGTTACAGTTTCATCCCACCATCAACTTAATTGTGCAAAAAAAAAAAAAAAGCAATGAATAAAATTCTTGAATCCAATAACCAAAAAAACAAAAATAATACAAGACTAGAAATGGTTATTTTTTAAAAATTTGTCTGCGGATAAACAGATTCTGTTAGACAAGTACAAAATATTCAAGAATTGCTTAGTTTTTGTGTCTTTAGCTAAGAGACAGCAGTAAATATCAACATAAAGAGACATAATATAACTGTACAAGTCTTTGAGTAACACAAAAATAAAGATTAAAAATTCCCAGTTAAGTTATCGGACTAGACTGAAAACTTGAGAAATTGCACTTGAGTTGAAATTTGACAAATAAAAAAATTATATACTGACAAATCACATGACATTCATACAACACAAAAATATATGAAACAACAGTTACAACAAGATGGCTGGTGTGTATATGAATATATTGCATTCATCTGTCTATACTATTCATTATTTGAGAAAATATTTTGCAGAAATATTCTGGAATCTGTGAATGTACAACAAAATACATATACTATTAATAAAAATGATGTTTTGACTAGTGCTCAAAATATGGCCTCGTTTAAGTTTGGTTTGTATTGTTACAAAATTCTGACAACAGATATTTATTGCCTTATATGGTCAACAAGTCTGCATCGACCATACAAGTTTTTAACTGAATTAAATAAAGGGGGTTATACATAAAATATGTCAACAAGAAGGCTGAATATGAGAAAAGGGGGGGGGGGAGAATGATGTCTCAAATGTTTGACAGTTGCTGGCAAGGGGGAGGAGTTTGATAAAAGTTGGCGTCAACAATATAGTTTTTTAATACACAATCTACACTGAATTTGAAACATTATTCTATCAATGAAAGAAATCATCGACGTAGCTTTTTCGGCTAAAAAATGTTTTAAAAGATTTTTAGAATAATTCACATTTTTTTCCCACATAATTTAAAGCAAAGATTGTGAGGTGTTGAGAGTTTAAAATTGGGCAATATTAAATTTGCTGCACAATACTCGACTACTGATACCAACTGTTCTATTACTCTGTATTGATTTACAGGACCCCGCTGAAGATGGATGTGTCGGGCCATTGGCGCAAATAAAACGGCGACACAACGCATTTCCATTCTCTGGACTACATCCTGCTAGAAATCTAGTAGGACAATGGTCTTGCTACAAGGGAGAGCCAGCAGGAGTTTGAGAATGAACGATGAAGAAGAAGAAGAAGATTTACAGGACAAACTAGCAGATACCAAGTTGAAATCTGTGTGTTCAAAACTAGCAAGGACGTTACAATTGAAGATTTTGTTGTCGTATAATATTTTCATTTCCTTCTTGTGATTTACAAGTTTTATTACATGGAAATTTTATTGTCATTTATTTCAGACATTGCTGGAAATGCTTAGTTTAGGAAGGGCACAGAATAGTGACACTGTCACCTGCTAGACATTCATAAGAGGCAACTAAGGAGGTTTTAGGGGGATGAGTTGGTAGTCTCACCCAATATAGGATCAAAGTGACTAATAGACAATGCTGGATGTGTCGGATGTGTCAGGCAGAAAGGTGCAGATATCGCAGCTAATCTGTAAACCATGGCACAACACTTTCCGTTCTCTGAGCTCAATCCGCAGAAGTTTGAGAATTAACGCAGAAGAAGAAAATTAATTGAAATCTGTCAAAATATTTCATTTCAATTGAAATCTGTAAAACTAGTGTTTTTTATCGAGTAAAATTATTTCCATAGATGTGTAATATAATATCATTACTTCAATAACTTGTTGGCTACTTTCTTCTGACCTCATTATTTATATACAATGAAAATATTTCCATAAAACTGACTAGAATACAGAAATATAATTGGGACGAGAAACTACCCGAAGCCTAAACAGTAGCTCAATGATGAATCAGCGAACATTTTCCTGCAAACAACAAAAAAACTGAAACAATGTAAACAAAAATAATTGTTCAATAATAAGCGTTGTGTTCTGACTAGAGTAAAACACTCATCCACAAGAAAAAAATAAACTTTTTCAGAGTTAAACATACAAATGTAATCTTGAGCTCAAGTAGGAATTAAAAAATAAAAATACACAACTTATAGACATACAACAGTAAAATGTAAGAATGTATAGATCATATAGAAAAAAAGTGACAATGTAGAACTTTGGTGGTTTTTGTCGTCAAGTTGAGAGAAACACATGAAAGCTGTATCAAGTTCAAATGAAGGAATATTATTCAAACATGTTCTAACACTGCAGAAAGGTGAGAAACCACTGGCTGATCAATATATACAAATACGAGGGTGTGTGTGTCATACATTGACAAAGTTTATGTACATACAATAAGATCTAAATCTACCGTTGGAACTATCATGGAGTATATTATATCATGCAGTAACAGAGACGACGAAACGTCTTCTTACAAAACAAGGACCAAGGAGATAATGTCACATTAACAGTAATTGTTGATGGAAAGTTGATCAATATACGGTGATTCTTGGTCATAATTGATATATGAATATATTATATGGTTTATGAGACCGAAGCTGATTATTAACATCAAGATTGCAACATGTTAACAGTGGCTTGATCCCCTAGATTTCTTTGAGTTGTTTCATAATGAGATATTATGCAATGAAAATCTTGCAATTCAATGAAATATTGGTCATCAAAAAAAAGTCACAGAAACAACCTCTGGAATGCTATAGTTCATTAAAACAAAAACAAGAAAAATCAACAATATATGTAACCATCATGTTCTCAAAAGTCTTTGATAAACTTTCTGACCGCATTTATCACTCAAAACTACGAAGATGAAGACTGCTATTTAAAAAAAAAAACACAACAACTAGCTAAATGGAATTACTCAATGAAAATAGTTTGTATATTTAAAGTCACAAGATGAAAGAAAACATTGACAATCTATGCACAATGAGTACTATACAGATAAATCAGTCATGAAATGTATAGCATATTTTGTTCTTGGTCAGTTTAACTCACAAATTACACATTACATTTGATAATCAGACAGTTGAATTCATCTTGTATTTGACAGAGATCAAGAAGGTGACATAGTCCACAGAAGAACTGTGTGTAATTCCATCAGTTGACTGAAATTTGTCAGTAAATGTCACTCAAACAAACTCAATCTTCAAATATGCTTTGTTGTATAAGTAATACCAATCAGTATTGCCATGTACGATGAACATGCAATACAAATATTTATAGTGCACATATTTCCATGGAAAAACAACACATATTTCCATGGAAGAATGTCACACACTTCCAACTTACAAACAATCTAATTTAAAAAATCAATTTGATCAAAAAATGACATGCATCAAAAAGCAGGAGCAGTTAACATCAAGTAAGGACATACAGCAGATTATCAAATGAAGATAAGGCTACAAATATTGACACTAGGTGTCACCACTAACAGAATGTTACTGTAACTATGTACAATATAAGATGGATGGAATTCAGACATTTTTGTTGATGGTTCAAACATATATCAAAATTTACCACATGAAAATATGTCCAAAATAGCTCTAGAAATTTCATGGAAATAGAACTAAAGGTTATCCAAACATGCGGTGAAGCAATGAAATAGTTGAGATATGAAAACCACAGTGTATTTACATTATATTTGATGAAACCGTCAGGGTTGTAGCAGTGACAATCTGGAAACATCCACATAAAAATCCCATCATTCCTCCTTTTCTTTGTGTGTGTAGAATCTTAATACTGTCTAGTATTTCTCATTGTGAATCAATACTTTGTTTTGTCCCTCTTCTTCTCCCCACTTCAACTGCAGGATAATTTTGGAACAAGAATTTGGAACAGGGTATCAAGCAAGCACCAAAATTCACTACAGAATTCTCAAGCTGAAAAATCAAGTGACTAGCAAGAAATAGAAAGCATTCAATTCTTGGTTGACTCCCTCTATTGTTTGTTTGTTTGTTTGAGAAGCCCAGAAAGTGTGAGCGATTAGATCTTACTTCCTATGTGCAGTGGGGTGATTTTTCTGAACTTTCATTCATATCCAGGAGTCTTCAGCTTTTGGCTTAGTACAATACCGGTACCTATTGAAGGAGTCTTCTACCAGAGGGGATATTGACCCCGCCCCCCCCCATATGAGAATGACATATTTATTCAACCACATCACTGTTATCAAAAATATGCACAACATAATGTCAATAATATTTCAAACATGCATACAGTACTTGCCTGCTTGTACATGTCATTGCAGAGACACAGTTACAAGGTTATTCAACAAATTTTGATTATAAGCTCAGATACCATATTAAAGCAGATTATATTTTGCATCTGCCTGACATGATACACACAGTGCTATACAAATCTGACATGATACACACAGTGCTATACAAATCTGACATATGAAACACATATGCACAATGCTACAAAAAAAACTCTGACATGACACACATATACAGACATTGCTATACAACTTTGACATATGACACAGACAGTGCTATGACACAGTCAGTGCTATGACACAGTCAGTGCTATGACACAGTCAGTGCTATGACACACAAAGTACTACTGGACTCTCACAAGACATACAAACTATAATGATGGGACAAATACTCTGAACATAAAAACATGATAAAATGCAATAACAAATCTAGACATAATTAGGACAACATATATTGAATATGCATTAATGACATACAGGGCTAAATAAACAAGTTTAAAATATCTTTCATGTGAGTATTACTTGGTACTTGTCACAATTTGTCATCTACAGCATGGCACAAGTATGTGAGAGTTTTAGATTCTCACACTGTTGAATGTCTAACTAAACACAGACAAGCAGCAAGTTCTGTACAAGTAGGCTATGTGTTGACAACAAGCAGAATGTTTGTATAGGAAATTGTTTGGAGACACAACAAGCAGGATGTTTGTACATACTTGGTAGTTTGGTAGATTAGTAGTTGGAAGTATTAAACAGACAATTTGTGTGTGGACTAACAGACAATAAGCACAACTTGTGTGTGTACAGGTGTTACACATATAAAAATTATGTACAGTGTTTATATACAAGTGTTTAACAGACAAAATTGGAACAAATTAGAACATCCACACAGATAAGCTACTTCAAGTAGGTCTATGGTTCCAACTCATATTGTAGTACAAACTGGTTCATAGTTTACTACAAGCTACTTCAACAAGGTCTATGGTTTGTTGTGTAATACAAATTGCTTCAATAAGGTTTATGGTTCATAGTGTAATACAAATTACTTCAATAAGGTTTATGGTTCATAGTCATAGTGTAGTATAAACTACTTCAACAAGGCCCATGGATGATAGTTTAGTACAAGCAACGTCAACAAAATGACTGTCTTTCGATGGATGACTGTATTCAGGTTCATAGGCAAAACATATATGACACAAGGGTAGTAAATGAGCAACTAGATAATGATACTATCTATATACTGTAGACCTACACATTTCCAACAAAAATTGCTCGATTTAATAGGGTGATTTTGCTAATAGTGGTATAAGGATGATTTAGCTGACAGTTAAAATAATAAGGGCTAGCATAAGGATGACTGAGTTGGCAGCTGTAACATTATGGGCTGGCATAAGGATGATTGAGTTGGCTATGATCAAATGAAATCTTTTTAACACATCACTGACTCTCCATTGTAGTGTATTTTACACTCCATTATTTATAAAACAGCCGCTCATATCATTGACTCACACTCATTCCCTCATCATTTATTAACTCAACCCACACCCACATTATTCACAAATCTCTCTTTAAAAGTTGTTCTGTTTCTCATACATATCACCAAATAATTTATGGAAGACGAAATAGGTACCTGTCATCCCCTCAATCCTCCCCAAACATTCTCCTACTCCCTGGAATAACAGAACATTCAGGTCGGTATCAGGGGGGAAGATGGTTCCTACAGATAATACTTGTTGGTAAAGATGTCCTAAGAACTCTTTAGTCCTTATAAACAAGATAAATGCAGTAAAGACACACATCAATAATTTATTTACACACAAGTAATTTATACAGACATACATACAAACTCACGTGCCACAAGACAATGACCTCCATACGTAGCGGTTAAGACATATGCCTAGCGCTCAAGATGTTGGGATTTGATCCCAGATCGTGACTTTGTTACAAATGTATTTTCTTAGAGATCCCCTGCGAATTATGCTTGGAGCAATAGTCATCTGCTACAAGTAGTACTCTTGACTGCCAGGGATGCAGCATAGTTGAAAGGGACAGAGTACATATTGTGAAACCAAAGTACAATCCCCTTCGAACTTGTTTTATATGTAATACACACACACACAGACAAAATATGTATAGACATAATACTGGTATGTACACCCCATACAAATACACACACACAGACAAAATATGTATACACATAATACTGGTATGTACACTCCATACAATTACAAACATCATTATATAATACTGCTTGTAGAATCCATACAATCACACACACACACACAGAGATAATACTGCTTGTAGAATCCATACAATCACACACACACACACAGATAATACTGCTTGTAGAATCCATACAATCACACACACACACAGATAATACTGCTTGTAGAATCCATACAATCACACACAGATAATACTGCTTGTAGAATCTATACAATCACACACACATACTTATTATATATATATAAAATACTGGTATGCACAATGCATTAAATCACACACAATCATAATACTGCCTGTGGAATTTGTACAATCACACACACAGAAATGATACTGTTGTGTAAAACTCATACAATCATACACACATAATACTGTTTGTAAAATCCATACAATCATATACACATAATACTGCTATGTGAAATCTATACAATCATACATGCACACATAATACTGCTATGGGAAATCTTTACAATCATACACACATAATACTGCTATGGGAAATCTTTACAATCATACACACATAATACTGCTATGGGAAATCTATACAATCACACACACACATAGAACATGACGACCAGAAAGTTGTATGCCAGGCAAAAAAATTAAAAAATGATATAAAAATGGTCTCTAACCACTTATAGCTTAAAACATAACATATTATACATACACTTAATCTTACATGCAAGATCGTACATAAGAGGTGCAATTCGGGGATTCAAATCCCCCCTCCTTAAAAACATAACATGATATTTATTACTACAAAACTAGACAATCTGTGGAAGAACACCCTCCCTTATCAAACATCTTATCTACCACCCACGATTGCATATGACCTTAATTATTAGACTGAATTGTTTTTTTAATATCCTTAATTGTTTTTGTAATATCCTGAATTGTATTGTAATATCCTGAATTATTTTTGTAATATCCTGAAATGTTTTTGTAATATCCTGAACAACAAAAGAAATAAAATAGAGACTTGAACCTATACCCCCAATAATGAGAGATCAGTGTTCTAACTACTCAATCACAAAATCCTGTACAACTGAAGTACCTCATGTGAAAATTTGAATGCAAATATGAGTACAGTATTTTGTACATTAGAACTTAAGAGCATCATCAATAAATTTTGCACAAAATAGATCTTACTCTAAAAATCACTTATTCTAAGAAAACCAGTTACCAGTAATCAATGCCTTTTTTTCTGGGAAAAAGTGGGCATAAGTTTAAGGGAAATAATATATACTGTTAGCAGAAAACAGCAAACCCCCTCTCTTTTGTTCTAAGAATATCAGAAACTTTATCTACATAGATCATTTGTTCGAAGAATATCAGAAACACTTTACTATTTCTCATAAAATGAACAATTGCACACCAAGAAAATCCTGAGATATGGAAAAATAAGAGACCAAATTTCTTTCTAATGACTGACAACACCAGTCCAAGTAAAAGTGATTTGTTTAAAATTAAGAAATAAATGAATTAGAGATTGCAACAGAGTGTGGTAAATAAGTATAATACAAAATATAAAATGGGTTCAATAATTTAAATAGAGCAACTGCAAGATAGAACAAATACAAGATAGAACAAATTGACATTTCCACCAAAATGTCTTTATCAAACAAGCACAGAATGGAGCAGTAATATAGATGAAGACTACATGGAATTATAAAGCCACTCTTTCTGTAAGTTTCTAGTTGAGTACATCATCTGGTGCATTTGTAACAAAATCATGTTGGCCTGTAAAATGTGTAAGAATCTAGCATGTTTGGTTTTCTATAGAGTGCATTGTCACTTCATGTTCTGAGAAATAAATGTAGAATGGGGCATGCCCAAGTGGTACAGAGCATGTTAGTGATGGCCAAGGTACAGACTTCGATCACCGCCTCAGGCAATTGTGCATTCGGACCATTCAGAAAGCAATAGAAAACTACTGAATGTATTTACATTGCCTAGAAAATCACTACAGCCAAAAAATATCACTTGACATGATTTAATCATTATTTTCTGTGAATTTTCTGCTACACATTATAAACACATCCACCATTTTATAATGTCACCCATTCATCATGAACTGTGTCTAACTGCTAGTAACTATTCTAATAATAAATGTGTTCTTTTAGAAAATTATTATTAAATGCACTAAATCACATTACCCAACCGGTCATTTCGTGTCCTACACAGAAAATAAAAAACACCACAAATAATTATTACATCATCTGCATTTTCCCACTAATGCATACTATGGAAACTCATTCATGCTAGATTCTGACACATTTTACAGGCCAACATTATTTTGTTACACATGCACCAGATTATGTACTTGACTAGAAATTTACAGAAAGAGTGGCTCTATAATTCCATGCAGTCTTCCTATATTACTGTTTCATTCTATGTTTCTTTGTCTATAGCTTGATAAAGGCATTTTGGTTGAAATGTAAATTTGTTCTATTTATTCTTGGATTTGTTCCATCTTGTATTTTTTCTATGTAAAACTTATTATTTATCCCATTTTATATATTAAAAAAAAAAATCATATTTATTGAAATGAAGGAATAATGCTACTTCTCCAAAAAATAAAACATCAACAGAACACAACAAATGTGTAGCTGATTCATACAGACATCAAGAAGTCAGACGAAACGAGGAACATTTAATATATACAGAATAGTGCGTATGAAACATTCTTTGGCATGACAGCTGTACATAGTTTGGCACATTTGAGGGAATAATTGCCACAGACCTGCGCAGTTTGTCTGCCAGGGTTTGTGGTTCAAAGGAGCATAAATTATTTATCGCAAATCAAATAGCATAGGCATAAGCATGCTATTACTAGTAGAAATAAATATGTCATGTGATATATGGTTTATGAGGGTGGATACAGTGAAGTATTCAATGAAACGATGACCCTATCAAATACAGAGTAAACTATAACTAAGAAAGGTTAGTTCAGAATACATGAATATGATTTCTGCTAAATAAATTGTCCTTTAAGTCTGGTTTGTAAACTAACAGAAAACATTGAGACATGAATAGGCAGGTCCGCCGAAGACGGATGTGTCGGGCCATTGGCGCAAATAAAACGGCGACACAACGCATTTCCATTCTCTGGACTACATCCTGCTGGAAATCTAATAGGACTATGGTCCTGATACAAGAGATATCCAGTGGGAGTTTGAGAATGAACGCTGAAGAAGAAGAATAGGCAGGAATCACCACAGCTGAGATTTGTGGTGAACAAGAGAACCTTAGTAACTATTCATATTCTTCGCCATCTGTTGCTAGAGACTGAACGCTGTGTGAAAGTATGAGATCTTTAACTAACTACATTTTGTATCCTAAACAGATAATCTGCATTTTATGTCCTAATAGACTAGATTTAATAGAATAGATTTTATGTCCTAATAGACTAGATTTAATAGAATAGATTTTATGTCCTAATAGACATCTGCATTGCTTGAACTAACTTTATATTCGTATGATAGATTAAGAACCATAGACCCACACATTGCATGAGCCAGTCTGATATATTCTCATGTTAATCTAAGAACCATAGACCCACACATTGCATGAGCCAGTCTGATATATTCTCATGTTAATCTAAGAACCATAGACCCACACATTGCATGAGCCAGTCTGATATATTCTCATGTTAATCTAAGAACCATAGACCCACACATTGCATGAGCCAGTCTGATATATCCTCATGTTAATCTAAGAACCATAGACCCACACATTGCATGAACCAGTCTGATATATTCTCATGTTAATCTAAGAACCATAGACCCACACATTGCATGAACCAGTCGGATATATTCTCATGTTAATCTAAGAACCATAGACCCACACATTGCATGAACCAAATCAGTTGCATTCACATGTTCAACTAAGACCCATACATTGCATGAATAAACACACAGCTTCCAAAGTTCTCAAACAAGAAAACACACTGATCTGTACAAGTGTTTCACAGAGAACATACACAAAAAAAACCTCTAGAAGCATGATCTACTGGAATGGAAGCTCTTGGATTCAGTATTCTCTGTTGTTATCATGTTGGCAATGAAGAAATAATACACTGATAGAAATACAAAATACAAGTCAACAACAACATGCAAACTTATGAAAACTGGTTTACCCTAAATCACCTCATTTTTAAAATCGCATATACCATACCATAATCCCATAATCCTATATACCATACCATAATCCCATATCATAATCCTATATGCCATACCATAATCCTATATACCATACCATAATCCCATATGCCATACCATAATCCTATATACCATACCATAATCACATAATCCTATTTGTCATACCATAATCCCATAAGTGTCGTAGAGGTACTACATTGGACTATCAACACACACAGTCCTCCATCAATTTATACCTTCGAGTGAGGAAAAACTCTGAGCTGTCCAGTCCTTGATGTTGTCTGTCCATTATTTTCTTTACCCTCTTCTTCTTCTTCTTTTGCATTCAGGAATCTTTTGGTCTTGCTAGATCTTCAGGCCAGTTTCCAGGACGAAGCTCCCAGTCTTCTACAAGTCAGAGTGGCTGCCCAAAAGTTTTTGCCTCAGTTTGGTCCATTGTGGCCATGTCTGTCTCGCAGTTCTTTGTAATCTGGACAGTCTTGGAGTATGTGCTTAGGGGTTTGTATGTCTGTTCTGCATGGACATTCATTTGTGTATGCCACCCTGTATCTGGTACAGGAGACTCTGTATTCTGCAGTTGCCAGTTCTAAGTCGAAAGATGATGGTTTGTTGTGCCCTCCTCTTCTTCTTCCACCTTGGACTTTGCTCTGTAGTATTTTTTAACATTAGAAATCATGTCAGCATACCGGTACATATTTAAACCAAACCAGGCATTTTAAAAGAAAATCCTAAATAAGACATATCAGATTAAAGAAATCCGCCGAAGACGGATGTGTCGGGCCATCGGCGCAAATAAAACGGCGACACAACGCATTTCCATTCTCTGGACTACATCCTGCTGGAAATCTAGTACGGCCATTGTTCTACAAGAGAGATCTGGCGGGAGTTTGAGAATGAACGCTGAAGAAGAAGAAGATTAAAGAATGTTTGAATGTTCTGTTATCTTTATTCATTGAGACACTTCAGTGTACTTATATATATATGTAATGTTAAGAGGTGCTGGAGTGAGCTATTATATACAAGCCCTTATATACAATTCTTTGTCTGGCAGCATAGTAAAGAGAATGTCTATAATGGCTAAGGTAGGTAGGTAGATACAGGGTTCAAATCCCGCCACAGGCAATACGTTAATAAATTTATGCAACGTTTGAGGTTACTGTTACATTTATTCATTGAGACATTTCAGTGTTTTCTTGTTGTCCATCGATTAAGATACTTGGTTGTTTCTTCATTTTAGCAATTAAGATGTTTAGATGTTAGGGTGCACCACAATTAAGCTGATCTGTAAAAACATATATGAATACAATTATTCTACGGAACAATTAAAACATGGTAATGCTAGGTTAAAGGAAAAAAGGCAAGCACAAATATCTTAACTAGGCAATAATCAAAGAGAAATGGAAAAAAAGAAAAATCCCCAAAATTTCAATATCACGTTTGTTCAGATAAATTGAAACATCTAATATAACAAAGGACAACAACTCTTAAACTCACAAGTTGAATAGACATAAAATGAGCATACATTATATATATATATACATACACTGATGGAGGTGTCGTGTAAGATCAGGAAGTAAATACATTTGCAAGTTTTATATTACATATACATAAGCACCATGCATAGTTTCTATAAATAGAGCCAGCATGGATTATGGGTAATAATTTGGCACATAGTATTTTAGAATATATTAAAATACTGGTATTATGAGTAAATGTGGCTGGAGCATGCAGTTTTTTTTTCTTCCCAAGACAGTTTTCACAAGACTGTCAATTAAGTGAGAAAAATGCTAATTAAAGGTTATGCTTATGATGGTTATACACATTTTTTTTTAAGCAGCAAATCTTAAATTGAGAAATGTACCAGATTTGTGAAGAGAACTGGATATTATTTACTACATATTTTATCACTTCTGTAAAAGTTGGAAGAGTTATAGTTCTTAGTCTAGCCATGATGTAAGTTAACATAGGATTTACTTTTAGTGTAGCCATGGTGTAAGTTAACATAGGATTTACTTTTAGTGTAGCCATGGTGTAAGTTAACATAGGATTTATTGTTAGTCTAGTCATGATATAAGTTAACATAGGATTTACTTTTAGTGTAGCCATGATATAAGTTAACATAGGATTTATTCTTAGTCTAGTCATGATATAAGTTAACATAGGATTTATTCTTAGTCTAGCCATGATGTAAGCTAACATAGGATTTACTTATGATTGACAGATAACTTAGGTACAGCACATACAAAGAAGTGTTACTTAAAAAGACTATAGCAGAGAAAAACACAAGCGCCTGGTACAGATTAAAGACAGAAAATGGTAATGGTTAGACAGTGTCATATACAGGACCCTGGAAAGGGGGGACATCTTAAAAAATAAAGATAAAACTTTATCGCCAGATTTTTGGGAAAAAACTCACAAGAGTGGGTGCCCTGATTCCTTATAACAAAATGTCAGACTGCCCATGTTTAATTTTCTTAATATACTTCTCATTTCTACAGACTTGTGGAAAGAACAAACCATCTGGATATCTGACAACATAGCCAGACAAGCACTGGAATAGAACACTCAATAAAATAATATGAGTAGGCCTACACCTGACAAAGGTGAATTAAAAAAAAAAAATAAAGGTATTTATATTGAGTTAATTTTAGTGGAGACATTGTAAATATGATCAAAATCTTTCCTGTACATGTCGGGGGATTGGATTTGCTATGGCTAAGAGGCATTTATTTCCACATCCCACAGAAAGCCTCCCTGCACTCCGTCACAGTTTTCAGACTCCTGAGTTTGTGAGGTTGGGTTGTGGGGGGGAGCTACCGACCCCTACCAGGAGCGTCCACAGGTGGCGATAGTGGAAAAGCCTCTATAAAGGTCCGCTGCGTTTAAGCATCTGGGCAAATAAGCAGCCACTGACCAAATCGGTGTTGCTATGTGGACAGGACTAGATATCAGGTGGCTTTGATATCCCCACTGAAATACTCCATGTGTGCAGTGACTGGCAGCAACAAGCGAGTATTTTATTTCAAAGCAGCCTTTATTTCTACAGCCCATAGAAAGCCTCCCTGCACTCCTTCACAGGAAAACATGCAGTAATGGAAGTTTTTTTAAAAACTATAAATATGAAAGAAAAACAAAGTTTAATTTAACTTGTTTATGTACCTCAGTCAGGTCCTGTGTTTATCTCTAACTTGTTTATGTACCTCAGTTAGGTCCTTTGTTTATCTCTAACTTGTTTATGTACCTCAGTCAAGTCCTTCGTTTATCTCTAACTTGTTTATGTACCTCAGTCAGGTCCTTTGTTTATCTCTAACTGCTTTAAGCATATAGTAAAACTGACTATTAGTCTCTGTACAAATACATGGAAGTTTAGACCACATCAGCAAACATGCTGCAAAAATACTATTGCTTAAACCACAGATGGCAAAAAAACAACCAAAAAGTACATAAGTTTGATAAAGAACAGTGAAATAACTTTCATATCTGAGAATAAAGTTTTACTAAAGATTATCAGTAGGCTACACAAGAAAGAAGTATGTGGACAAGCATGATAACCAATGCAACCATGGACTGACTATAAGGAGAAAAGGGTTACCTTATATTTATTACAATGAAACTACAACTTGGGGAGATGGTCATTGATCTAATGTGACTACGCATGCAAGAGCTAAACATACCAAGGTTCAATACAGGGATCAGTGACTAAATCACATGACAACAGTACAACTTTATAATTTCATATGTTATTGCACTGAGCTTCCATGACTCGGATATTTAAAAAGTTGTAACTAAGGATACCGATCTAGCGATTTGCGTGCAACGCACTAGCCATCCATCCCCCAATCAGTGTGTAGCGCGCATATTGAGTGATCGGGGGCTCTCATCACCAAACGCGTAGAACGTTGGCTGTGTCGGTATATGCGTCTTTATCAGAATTTCGTTCCATTTAATTATGTTAGCTTTGTGTTCCGTAGAAAACTGATCACTGATTCTTATAGAGTACCCATACCAATTTATTATATTAAAAAAATAATCAAAGTTAACGTGTGGAACCAAATTATCCGCACATAAGTTAATGCACATAATAGTCTTCCCCATTATGTCATGCTACATTTTACAGAAGTGGGGGGTCATTCCGACCCAAAATATCTTTCAAACTGCATTTTCATCAACAAATTATTTGATGTCAGTTATTTGTTTTTAAAATCAACGAAAAACATGTAAGATGAATGAAACAGCATGAGAAAAAAATACTGGTTTCTGAATTGTTTACAATAGAGGTAAGAATAAAAATTTGGAAGCTGCGGAATACAAGTAATGCTGTGTAAAAGAAACAATACTGGAATATTATTAAACAAACACCGTGCAACAATTTATGGAATAGTGTTGGATATAAGTCAGATCTGACTAACTGCATCACTAGTGAAGTTTCTGTTAGAATCATCAGCTTGGCTGTAAAAAACTAATCAGAAAGTAGATAATTTAAAGTAAGATTCAGAAGTGGTGTTTGTTCAAATCATTATTGATGTTAGGTTGGGTATTTATTTTAAAATTTGGTTTTCAATTCTGAAAATCGTGGCAAGCTTGATATATTGCCACAAATTTCATTTTGTCTCTGACACATAAAAATAATACTTATTTTAAAAAAAAAAGTCATCAATCATTCATTCTAAGTGTGATATTTATTTAGATATACACATATAGATACACATTGCTCTGTTAATTTCAAGTCACAGCCAAGATTCTATCAGAAACTAGTCACTGTTGGACAAATCAGACTGGTTACATTTCTAATTAAACAAAATATGTTCGGATATATGATATCAATTGATTAACTGGTCCCTGTACAGTAAACATATGACTAGATAACTCATTGCATGTTGACATTGTCGTGGGAAATTAATAGGACATTTTATACAATTTGGGGAAAAATATATATTTACGCAAGAAAACGGGTTATGTAAACAATTTGATGAATATAATTATGCATGGCTAGAATATAAACAAACATGTCTGGAACATCAAGAAGTATATTGTGATCAACAATTGTTATAAAAGTACACGGCTTAATCAAAAGTAAACTAATGTTTACACATAAAAATGAAACAGGAAGTCACTTTGAGAACAGCTTTCCGAATGTGTGAGTTTATCAAGGCAGATGGAGACATCTCTACTACGTAACTCAAAACAAGATGGAAGTCAAAATAAGTCACTTACAAGGAAAAGATCAATACAGTAATAACTTGCTGGATGATCCAATACACAAGACAACCATACTCTAAGATAACAAGAGAAAATCTGAAATATATATATATATATATATATATTTAAGCGTTCATTCTCAAACTCAAGATCTCTCTGGTAGCAGGATAAGGTACTACAAGATTTCCAGCAGGATGTAGTCCAGAGAATGAAGGTGATTTGTGACTAATTTATTTATGGAAATGGCCCGACACATCAGACTTTGACAATGTGAAATATATCACAAGTTCCTTCACCACTATAGTGCTGATGGTTGTTTAGTTCTACCATGTTGAAGTCAGGATATTACTGGGATATGATGTTACCAGAGAACTACAGCCATGTCATGCATCACAAATATTAGGCTGTGAAAAATTGCTTCTAGTCTTCACCTATAGTTCATATGAACATAACTGTTCTTTCTAACAGGATGAATAATGCCAGACATTACTTTGTCCTGAACTACAGATAATTAGACAATTAACTAGTTCCTTCTATTTGCATGGGCCAGGATTTTTACAAATTCTAGTCCAAGTATATCTTGTATAAGCAACAGTTACAATTTAATATTTCAACCATATCTCTTGTTTAATTAGCAGTACTTTCATTCCCTTATATCATATAAAGCTTACCACATATTCATTTTTTAAAACCACACGCAACAAATAATAAAAATTCATCGAACAGTCAATAACAGAAAAAAAATCAACTGAATATCACACATCATTTAAAAAATAAAAATAACAAATCAAATCATAGACAACATAAACAACAAACCAAACCAAAACAACATATGGTACTGCCTACGGCGATGACCGCATATCTCCCACATTCTAAATATAGCATGATTGTGCATACAGAAACTATTATTTCACGTGCCAACAATATGACATAATTTTTGAGCGATTAAAAAAAATCTTATGAAAGAATATGTCTGTGACACAATTTTCAACAACTTATTCGTTACCCTAATAGTTCATTCTACAAATAATACAACCAAAACCCAACATTATTCTCTAAACATTATACTACTAGATTATTCTACAACTAAAAACAGCCTTACCCAAAATCCTACTAAATCCATCAGAAAACGAACTTCAAAAAACAACCTCACCCTTAAATAGAGTCCACAAATCTAAATACATGCTATAATAAAAATGTGATTTAACATCAACATGCACACCTACTTAAAATTGATTAAAATCAACGCACCAAATAACACACCAATAGACATGTCTGTACACTATAGAAAACCCTTTTTACATTATATTCTATGGCCTACATTATAGGGTTTTTCTAGAATGACATCACATTATTTGCCTCTTGGACATCAGAATAGGCAGGGCCGAGAAAATTAATCAAGAAACACAATGAGCAGTACACAACAAACAGCACCACATATCAAATACAATTTCATGTCTACTTGATTGCAGTGAAAACGTATTAAATAGAAGACTTCCTCTTCTGTACAGTCCTGTAGAGTACAGCTAATGGTTGTGTTACTTGCATGCATGGTTACTTGTCCTCAAAGCAGGTGCTTCTAATTCTTATTTCCCCTTGTGTCCATAGTAACTTTCAGAAGTCAGATGTCTCATTTCTGTCAGTATCATGTATTTAGGCATATATATATATATATATATATATACACAAGTCTACATATTTCAGTAATTAACATTTACATATCAATTCCTATATTTTCTCCTTAGTTTTCAACATGAAAAGAGAGACAACAAATAATAAAAATGACCTGCTTTGAGTACAAGTACAGAATATGCTGTAATATGTCAGAATCCACTAGGGGCTGCGACATCTTTAAAAAGCTCAACAATATTTGAGCAAAACCGAGTTGCATATCATTTACCCGCCAGACTGTAGCCAGACGGCCGTACATTCTCAGACAGGTATTACTTTGTAACCTTTCTGACAGAAGTAGTCTTCAAGGAAGACTCCTTCTAAGATTTACAATGATGTCTGAAGACCTCAATGAAACAGTTTGCCTTTTTCCTCAATAACTGAAACTGCTACGTCCAACGCAAATAAAAATGGACAATATATTAAATTGTAGCGCCTTATACAAAAACTCAGCTGCTTGAACAGTTTGAGATCACGAGAAACAAATACAAAATTATTTTGTGATAAGTTACCCACTAACACATCTTATTACAAATGTGACAAGTTACCCATTACACATCTTTTTGACAAAATAGTCCCTATAAAATACAACTATAGATTGTAAGTATAATAGTTATTTGTAGCTTGCAGTCAAAGAATGTCAGTCTTTGGCACAGCACATTAGCGTCTGGGTTCATCTCTATACTGCTCCCGATATCATAACGAATCATGTACAACCACAACTTGCATTGTTATATATTTCTTTACCAACTCTATTGGTGACTGTTTCAAAATTACTTCACCAAAACAAGATGATATATGGACTTGTTTATAGTTTGTTTTGATCTCATGTAATTATGCACAATAAATTTCTTGTATCCTTATGTGCAATGGGGAAGTACCACTAGATTTGTATTTTATACCCATAAATCTCCAACACCTAACATTTGTGAATGCTTTGACAAGAAGTCATCTATTTGGATTAGAAGGCCAATAACTTCACCTGTGTACTGCTTGTTGCATACTAATATTGTTACAGAATGTTTTTGTTTATGTCCCATGAAGACTTTCTTGCATCGAGGGTTGAAGAGGAACGTGCGACCAAGTACAGGTCCAGCAATGGCGAACAGTGGTAGGATGTTAACCGTGGGCTAAATACCACATCAAATGATGATGTTATTCATATTCTGTTATCAGTTTTCTTAGAATGAGCACTGACATCTTCGAATGAGCACCTACATCTTAGAATGAGCACTGACATCTTCGAATGAGCACCTACATCTTAGAATGAGCACTGACATCTTCGAATGAGCACCTACATCTTAGAATGAGTGCTGACATCTTAGAATGAGTGCTGACATCTTAGAATGAGTGCTGACATCTTCGAATGAGCGCTGACATCTTCAAATGAGTGCTGTCCGACAAACTAGTCTTCCTTGCTTGAGCCTGCGGCATTATCATCATCTTCTCCATCTGATGGCTTACAAAACTTGTACCTGAATCAAAAACAACCAAAGAAATGAAATTCAGAATTCTTCACTAAAACAAGTCAATTAAGTTATGAATCAATGTCAAAGCACACTGTTTTCTTTTATCACCCTATGTCTTATCTCACTTTCTTACTTTTGTCTTCTGTCAAAGATCTCTATGGGTGATTAAGAGATCCAGACCAATGGGCATTGAACATCTGTTCTTATATGGCAGACTCCTAAGTGGCAGAGTATGCTAGCCGTGCAATCACTGCAGATGGGCCCACATATCTGACATAAGAATGATAGACTATTTGACCAGAAGATATATGCTATGCTCCTGGCAGGACTTGATAATTTTGGGTTACTGCCACATTGGAATGTCTCCCTTCAGGGACTAAACATGCACTAATTAACCGCCCCCCCCCCCCGCCCCACAAAACCATGCCTTTGATATAATTAAACTGTACACATGTCTTGGTGTCACATCTGATACTAAGCTGAGGAGATCCTGTGATTTTTTTCATGAAGTCTTCCCGCTGTCTAAAGCTACCTGCTCACAGCTAAAAGTATGACTTCATCATCAATCAATCAATCAATCAATCATCATCTGTGATTGATGTGAATCTACCTGTGATTCATGTGCTACCTGTAGTTTGTGTAACTTTCTTCACATTTAACATACCTGTGATTCATGTGTTGACTGTAAGAGCCTGAGTGAGAAAATCGTTTTCCACACTTGCGACACTTGAAAGGCTTCTCACCGCTGTGCAGCCTACGATGTTCTGTGAGATGGTGTTTGTGTTTGAAAGCTTTCGTGCAAATCTCACAGTGGAATGGTCTTGCTCCTATTATGCATGAGAGAAAATAAATATGGGATTCATATACTGTATAAGAAAAGTAAAATATGTGAAGGATAAATATGAGATTATGAGAGAGATGAATATGAGATTATGAGAGAGATAAATATGAGATTATGAGAGAGATGAATATGAGATTATGAGAGAGATGAATATGAGATTATGAGAGAGATGAATATGAGATTATGAGAGAGATGAATATGAGATTATGAGAGAGATGAATATGAGAAGATTTATGAGAGATAAATATGAGAAGATTTATGAGAGATAAATATGAGAGATAAATATGAGATTTATACATATGAGAAAATGTATGAGATAATAATTAGAAGATTTATGTGAGGAATAAATGAGTCACTTTGCACCCCAATTGGCCAATACTACTCATGTCATATTAAATCATAGCTGTCAGCATTCAGCACCTTTAACAATGTATTTCCGTATTTCAATAAAAACGTCAGCATTCAGAAGCAAAAAAAACCCTTAAAAGTCACATTTTTTTTGGGCCCCTCAATATGACAGTGCGAGATAAAAAAATTTCAAAATTAGTTATAATTACTAGGAAATTTAACACCAAGTAACCCTTATTTAAAAAAAACAAAAAATATTTTTGCTGTTTGGTTTGGGGTTGTTTTTTTTGGGGGGGGGGGGGGGGAGAGGAGAGACGGACGACGTTTGAAATTCATATTATAGAAAATTCATACTAGTTGACACGTATGCATTAAATACATAATTTTTCAATTCCCAAACAGAACCTAAAAAAAAAAACCAAGAGATGTTCCAGACACAGAAGATGAAGAAAAGGAGACTTTTGCACCTACAACAACTTACCCGAATGTTCATACTTATGCCGTGCCAACGAGCTTTGTTTACTGAACTGTTTGTCACACTGGTCACAGGCATACATGCCTAACTCTTCACTGATGCGATGACCTTTCCATGACCTCCTCCTCTTGCGAGGAGAATTGGAATCCTCATCTGTGTTGCTGACCGAATCTTCCAAATCGTCCATCTTAATTTCTTCAGATTCCACCTGTTGAAGTACAGAACATGACTGAAGTCTATTTTTAGAGGTCATAAGTTTATGCGACTGACTAAACATGTACTTTCAATCACAGGATAAAGATGTTTACCTCTAAACAAAGCAATAAATTGTTATGTAAATTCTTCCTCAGCATTCATTCTCAAACTCACACCGGACCTCTCTTGTAGCAGGACAAAGGTCCTACTAGATTTCCATCAGGATGTAGTCCAGAGAATGGAAATGCGTTGTGTCTCCGTTTTTCTTTTGTGCCAATGACCCAACCCATCCGTATTCAGTGTGGTTTCATAAATTCAATGATTAATATGTGAACTTGAACAGTACTGTTTCTTACTTGTTGTGAATTATATTGTGTTCTTGATAAAGGCCTTTTGGTTGAAATGTCGATTTCTGTATTATTATGTATAATACCCGTAGCACAACCTCATTACTCTCTTGAAAGTTTCAGCTGTAAATTCAACATTACTGCCCTTCATTGTCGTATTCATTACTCTCTTGAAAGTTTCAGCTGTAAATTCAACATTACTGCCCTTCATCGTCTCATACGACATGCCTGGTAAGACGACATTAGCCATATTCTTTTCATCCAGAACTAAAAATCCACACTGGCAACTTAAATAAAAAAATAATGTCAATAAAAACATAGAAAACTAAATAATATAACTGAAACATACTGTACCTGTTTAGAGCTCTTCTTTCTTTTCCTCCTCCCCTCTGTCCCAGACAACGCCCTGAGTTCTTCAAGAGAGGCCACACTCGCTAAAGTTTCTAGGTTTCCCTGGGTCTCCATGAACCTCTTCAACTCACCCTCAAACGTGGTGACCTTATCTGAGCTGGTTTTATTCTTAGACTTCATGATGCCATTATTCTCAGTTTCATCGATGATAAGTTTCTTTGAGCACGGGGATGTTGGGACATCATCTGCGAAAAGAAAGTATTTTGAAGAAATAATTTGTTGTGTTCAATCAGATACGGAGATCAAGTAAACCAGGTTTATCAGTAAAATCATAAGTAGGCCCTATGTATATAAATTCAACAGATAAGAAACAGAATATGGTAGGCAAAGGTAAACTAATAAAATTGAAGAACATGCTGTGTAATATGTTCCTGTTAATAATGGTGAGGAAGAGAGTTCTTCAGAGTTACATAACACTGGTTCTAACATATGGTTTCCTGACTTGGACAATAAATAAACAGGATAGTATAAAATTAGTGGCAACTGTGGTTCTATAGAAGAATGCTGAGAATACCATTAACAGGTGGGGAAAAACTAACCAGGAGCTGCTGACAGAGCTAAATGCAAGACCAGAGTTACTTAGGCCTGATAATACTACAGAAAGAGGCAATCTTAATTTTTTGGACACACATGTTATAAAACTTTTCTTCAGTTGGAACTCTTGCTCAGTTGGAACATGATAATAGTTTTTCCAGCAGGATGAAGTCCAGAGCAAGGGTTCTCAACATGGACCATATGGTCCACCTTTGTTTGAACTGAGAAAATTATCGAAACTATGGCGGTCACAGAATGGTCACTATTTGAATGAGAAATGACAAGAAATACATCTTATATACTTTATAAAGTATCTGTGTCCTGTAAAGATAATTAGTGACCTCTCTGCACCAGAGGGGAGTGGGCCACATAAAGAAAATTGTCCCAAAAGAAAGCAACGAGCAAAAATAAAATTGAAACCCACTGGCCAAGAGAACGGATACAAGTTGAAAGCCACTAGTCCAGAGAACAGATACAAGTTGAAAACCACTGATCCAGAGAATGGATACAAGCTGTGTTTGTTGTTTTCTGTGTGTCAATGGTCTGACACATCTGACAGGAGTAGGCCTAGAAAGTTTTCATCTTTTGGTATTTCATGTGACCAACATTAATGCATGCAAAGTATAACTTCTCCTTCGTTCGTTCTCAAACTCCTGCAGATTAGCAGGATGTAGTCCAGAGAATGGAATGCATTGTGTCATGGTTTGCAGCATTTCTGCGAATTCTGTGCCTTTTGGTCTGACACATCCGACTTCAGCATGGCTTTGGGTCACTTTTACCCTATATGGGATGGGACAGCCAACTCCATCCCATAACCTCATTAGTCGCCTCTTACAACATGTATGGAAGGTAAACAGTGTTGCTATTCTTTGCTCCCTTCTCGGGCCCCGGCAACACATGGGCGGCATTGTATAACAAACAGACACATCTTTCTTACAGCTTATGTCACATATTATAAACAGACAAGTCTGTCTCATAGCTTATCCATATATAACAAACAGACAAGTCTTTCTCATAGCTATGTCATATATAACAAACTCTCATCTTTCCTATAGCTTATGTCATATATAACAGACAGACACATCTTCATCATAACTTCTGTCATGCCAACAGACATTCTAATAACCTTGACACTAATAATACACTTACCTATTTTCATTGGCGATGTTGATTTCTGATCATCTGAACAGCCAGATGTGCCTGTTTTCATAGGAGAATCTTGATGCGGATGGTGGTTGTTTGGGGGGATGACACCTGTGATCTGAGCTAGGAGTGCAGGATTGAGCACTGATGGAGAAAATTTGCGGTGAGTAGCTGGATCCAGCAATGGTTGATAGCCTTCCTTGAACAAGCCTTTGTGTGACATATAATTAAAGATATCGGACTGTTGGAATCTGCTAGCAGCTACTTCCAGACATTCCAGGTCGGAGATTATGTTTGACTGTTTGGAGCTGGGGTCTGGGATTTGAAGAAAATGGTGGCTGTTTGGAATGGATAAAGGAAAGAAAGGCTGAGGTGGGTTGGTAGTTGAAGATGAGGACTCTCTTGAAGAACAACGGTTTGGAGTTGTGGTAGTTGTGTAAGGTGACTCAACTTTGACAGACAACGCTGGAGAAATGGGTTCGAGCTTGGGAACCTTGTTACTCAAGTTAAGGACATGGTCTTCAATGTTTGCAGATCTTGCAAGATGTTTAGATAGTTGACCTGTGTGATGGTGCTCATGCGCTCGCGGCGGCTGCTGCTTACGAATACTTAAATCAAGTGGTTGATCTTCAGATTTCGGTGTCATTACTGCACCGCTGCTGGTACAGTTTAACGGCGCTGGTGATATTGAATTTCTGCTGCTGTTTGTGGTATTGTTGAGTTTATGATGGTGGTAAAGGACAGTGTAAGGGTTAGGTACAATGGGAATGTACGTCGACGGTGAAGTTAAAGTAGTGGTGCCACTTGGGATGCTTCGTTTTGTTTTGATACTTGTTGGTTTGATCTGTATTTTCTTGTCATGAGTGGCGGCATTGTGGAACCACGCCTGCAAAGAACATTACAATCTCAGTACACTAAATTGGTGATGATTTTACTCAAATAATGTGTAAGAAATAATGATAAACAAATAATGATGATCAAATAATGATTCTGAAACTGAGGAACAAGCTGTATGCCTCTCTCTCCCACCCCCCACTCCCAAAAATAATTCTATGTCTTAAAATAGCATGATTGTATTTAGATAGCAATGTCTTCTTCTGCGTTTGCTCTCAAAACTCCAGCATGTTATGTAGCACAGAGAATAGAATATGTTGTATCATGGTTTACAGATTGCCAGTGATATCTGTGCATTTTGGCCCAATACATCCAACTTCAACACAGCTTCTGGCTCACTTTGATTCTTCATGGGATGGGACAGCTAAACTTCACCCATAGAACCTTCTTAATCGCATCTCACAAAGTGCATGACAGGCAACATTGTCACTGTTCTTTCCCGAACGAAGAATAATAATAAGATAGATAGATAGATAGATGGATGGATGGATGGATGGATGGATAGATGGATGGATGGATGGATGGATGGATAGATAGAAATGAAACTGTAACATTGCTATCTGTTAAGATATCATTAGAGGTGGCAAGTTATACAAGTATATCCAGCAGAAAATCACATGAATGGGTATCAAAAGGAATCTTAAACATAACAATAATCATGATAACTCTTCGACAACTAACCTGAACCATTGTCTTGGTGGCTCCAATGATTTTACCAATCTCTTCCATAACACGATCGTCTGGTCTCTTGTTGTCACGATAACAAGCTCTCAAATTCTGGGCCTGCTTTTCGGTCAATACTGACGTTACCTTTGAGCCTCTCTTCAGATCAATTTCATCATCTTCCTCATCACCGTCATCCTCATCATCATCGTCATCCTCATCGTCTGGTTCGGATTCATCATCAGAAAATGTGTTGCTGACAACAGATGAATTCTCCAGCTCATCTTTGACGCTCCTGTCATCAGCTTCATGTATTTTATTGTTTTCTTTCTTGTTGTCATTGCCTTGGACGGGCTTAGCTCGGATCTCTCCAATAGCTTTCTGGATGTCATGGTTCTCTCCACAAAGATATCGTTCGTGTTGGTGCAGGTCTACAGGACTGCAGAACTCTTTCTTACAGTATCGACAAGTTTGTACCTCCCCATCCTGCGTGTCCATCTCTAGTTTAACTTCACCAACAATAAGATCTGAAATATCTTCAACCTTATCAATATCATTTTTCATTCCTTTGCCATCTAAACTATTCCTCATCTTGCATTCTCTATCATCTTCCGAATGAATCTCCTCTTTAACTTTGTTCATTATCTCAGCACTATCATCTTTAAAGTCAGAGCTATCTTCTCTCTGTATTTCTATCTCCTTTTTATTATCTTCATTTTCATGAAATGATTGCTTATCGATTTCTGCATTTTCCCAGATTCTCTCTTTTCTGACCATTGTTGTCTCCATTCTTTTGATGAAATCTGCTGCAAATTTGCCATCCCTCTCCAGGCTGAGACTTATCCTTCCAGCTGCTTCCTTTTTCTCATCTCTGTCTTTGCTTCTATCAGGAGATGTTGCATTTTCTTTAGGGGAATTTGATGGAGAGCTTACTGTGAGGTTGCTGGTGAATAACATTGTACTGCTGTCTTGGACTTTAGTCTTAATTGTATTAGATCTTTCATCAGTTTGTGTCTGTCCAGTCATGAGGGCATCAACCAAAACTGGTGCTTTCTTGAGGTTCTCCTCCGCTGCTCTTCTCGAAGACATCCCAGCAGATGTTGAAGATGAGGAGTGAGCCTCAGGTATTGAATTTGGAGGCGGTAAAAGGTGAAATGGAATGCTTAAATGCTGATGCGCATGTGCTGGCACAGGTGGCAAGGATGCTGATGGCACTGGCGGTGGGGGCAAAAGAGCACCAGATGCGGCTGCCACCAGTGATGGTGATGAAGCAGATGAGGCCATTTTCTGGTGATAGAGTCCTAAAGCATATGTACTCATGGCAGTGGTGATGGGCGGAGGAATGGCTGCATAGAATTGGTGTCGTAATGAAGAGGAAGATGGGTCAAACTTGATAAACTGTCTTGGATACGAAGCTGTAAAAAGAAATCACATAATAATAATAGACAAAATAAAAGACACACATAGATATAAGGTAAATAGAAAATAAATAAAAAATATCCTGCACTTGAATCAGGAACAATAACAAAGTTCTGAGAATCACGTCAAATAAGAAACAATAATAATGACAGGAACATTAATAATGCTCTGAGAATTAAGTCAAACAAAGTTCTGAGAATTATGTCAAATAAGGTTCTGAGAATTATCTATGTCAAATAAAGTTCTGAGAATTATCTATGTCAAATAAAGTTCTGAGAATTATGTCAAATAAAGTTCTGAGAATTATGTCAAATAAAGTTCTGAGAATTATCTATGTCCAATAAAGTTCTGAGAATTATCTATGTCAAATAAAGTTCTGAGAATTATCTATGTCAAATAAGGTTCTGAGAATTATCTATGTCAAATAAAGTTCTGAGAATTATCTATGTCAAATAAAGTTCTGAGAATTATCTATGTCCAATAAAGTGCTGAGAATTATCTATGTCAAATAAAGTTCTGAGAATTATCTATGTCCAATAAAGTTCTGAGAATTATCTATGTCAAATAAAGTTCTGAGAATTATCTATGTCAAAGTTCTGAGAATTATGTCAACTAAAGAGTTATGTCAAATAAGAAACAATAATAATTTCCAGAAAATTTGTCACACAAATATACATCATATATTTTGATTAGAATATTAGAGTCTAAAAAAACCATTTAATATAAATAAGCCTGCAGGTAAACCACAGAGGTTGCTCAAACATCTCAGAAGACAGAATGCGACATTTAGAGACCAAAACGTAGGTAAATCCCCTTTGATGGCTTTCCCAAAAGAGGTTATTAAACATCTCATGTAAATGAGGAAATTAATCTTGTTTTCCTTTTAAATAAAATAGAAACTAAAATATATACGGCCCTGAATATAAACTATGGAAATAGAAATATATTTGAAACAGACACAAATAAAATTGAGTTATAACTTTTAGGTAAACAAATATTAATACAGATACTACTCCAAATAAGTTCTGGATCCCTTAAAATGTCAGTCGAGTTCACATATAAAATATGATATTTTAGATTAAAGAAAATATACAAACTTCATGATAAAAATACCTTTAAAATCTAGAATTTCTGGGTGCATACCTGGTGAAGGTGAGGTTATTGACTGTGAGTACACCTGTCCTGCTGATGGGAACATAAAATGTGCACTTTCAGGATCTGCTTGGAATCCTCCGCTGCTCCGTCCTCTTCCTTCTTCCATCTGCTGCTCTTGATGACGACCCTGACCCTTGCTTTGGCCTATAACCCAGCACTTCTTGGATGTCATGTGACTGCTGTAGGAGCCAGAGTGAGAGAATCGCTTGGAGCAAGTCAGACACTGGAATGGCTTTTCTCCCGAGTGGATTCTGATATGTTCTAGAAGAAGGAAGATATTCATCAAGTCAATATGTTTATAAGACAACCATACAATATCTTTATAAGACAACCATACAATATGTTTATAAGACAACCATACAATATGTTTATAAGACAACCATAAAAATAATTTTTTTAAATGTACTTCTATTCATTGAACATAATGAAATATAACAGTAGGCACCTTACCATCTGTCCATAGTCATCTTACCACCTTACCATAACCATCTTACCATACCTATCCTACCATCTTTCCATAACCATGCTACCACCTTTCCAGATGATGATGTGCTGTAAGAAATATAATCTAGGATCCATGGTGGTGATGGGTATAGCTCACAAGTCCAATCTGTTCCACAATAAATGGTACAGTAAAAGTAAAGTAACCCATAGCATTTATTAATGCCGTAGGGGTATGAGATGTTAGCGATCTCACAATTCAGAGGCTCTGCAAATGAGGGTGGTAGCCATCTCCTCTCTGCTCGCAGTCTTTACTTCCGGTACCAATTTAAGGCTGGGTCGACCCGGGAGCCGTTGCGATCTGAAAAACATTTCCGCCTCAATTGGGGAATGAACCCAGGACCACTCATATGCGAAGCCAGTGCGCTAACCACTGTGCTAACGCGGCTTGTAATGGTACAGTACAAGTAGACGACACCACGTTTAATTATTTCCCTTGTATATGTTTGTAAATTTCATGTTCATCATTTAATAATTGACATATTTATTTATATAGGGTTAGGGCTAGTTATGTAAAACAAAACTATCCTAACCCTAACCCAAACCCTAAAATAAATTAATATTTAAATTATTAAATGATGAACATGAAATTTACAAACATAGACAAGGGAAATAACTCGACTATGGGGGAGGGGGTGGCGTCTACTTGTAATGTACCCAAAGAATTTTTTGCACAGGATGTATAAGACATCACAAACCACGTGTACCATTGTGTTGTGTGTCTTCTTAGACGTGCATCCCTTGAAATCTTTTTTTCTCCTTTGTTTGTATATGATTCCAAATATTTCCCTTCTTTGTAACACCCCACATTGCATCATATACTCTTCATTACGTATCAATGCCTGTATCATGTTTATTCTATTTGCATAAGTCTGTGTACCAATGTAGATGTCGACCCCCGAGACCTTTTTTTCAGACTGTAATTCTCTATAAACAAGATCCTTCTGTATTCTGCCATCTTTCATCCTTCTAGTGTGTCCCAGCCATCTGAGTATACGCAGACGGAGAGTAGAAAATACAGCGGTAGTAAGGAATTCATGTAATGTATAATAAATACAATGAATGACCCTCCATCCTTCAACATAAAACACTGAAAAGAAAATAATTATGTGTAATGTTTATGCTACTTACTCTCCTCCAAGCAGGAGATTTCTGAAAACACTGCACGCTGGTGAGAATCAAGGTCTTCTGGGTATACAATAAATCTCTGGAGAAGCTACCCACATTGGATATAGGAAGTAAGAGGGAACTGCTTATAATTCCTGAAGATGACAACAACAACATCAACAACAACAACAACAACAACAACAACAACAACAACAACAACAACAACAACAACAACAACAACAACAACAAAACAACATGTTTATGTTGCAATACCTTTAAGATGATGTTTAAATTTGAAAGCTTTGCCACATTCTGGACACTTGAACTTGCGTAGATCCATGGATTCTGAATGGCTGATCATGTGACGTTGCAGGCGGTAAACATTGGCGAAAGTTTTCTGGCATACCTGAGAATGAAGTCAAGGAAAACTTTCATGAAATAAAACAAATAATATTTGAACTTCTCTAATACAGTAATTCAAGGGATTCATATGTGCACAACTTTATATATATATATATAAGCTGGAAACAGACTTTGAACTTTGGCAATGAGTGATACTCCAGTAGTAGTAGTATCTCTCCCCCCTCCCCTTCCGAAGATGGAAGTGATGGTCCATCATTTGTGAGTAAACAGTGGTTGGGTAGAAGAAATATCTGGGAGAGGAGCACAAGAAAGTCACAGATTTACAGTATGGAAGGACGTGGCCTGAATTCTTTGCACTCATTCGCACCATAGATGACAGAAAAACATAGATCTCTAAACATAACCTGAAGCACCCCTAGGACTCTAAGGGGTGCTGCTGTTGCTTACTACTACTAATAAGCTGCTGCTACTACTACTGCTACTGCTTGCAACAATAACTATTAAAACCACTACTACTACTTTTGTACTATAAATATTCTTATCTGAACTAGAAAATCACAACACTTATCTGACCTGACTAAGACGACAAGACACTAATCACTGAGTTACTACAACTAGGAAGACAAGACACTGATCACTGAGTTACAACAACCTCCTTTTTTTCAGTGGAGAAGCTTAACATTATCAGAAAAAAGTGACATTCTCTGCATAAAAAAAACCCACAGATAACAAATGAAGTAGCGAGTGAAAATTGTATACACAAAACTTACTTTACACGATTGGGATGTTGGTGAGTGCAGCGCCAAATGCTTGTCCAGGTGTGACTTAAGAAGGAAAGTCTGCTCACACTTGGGGCACTGATAGCGTACCGGCTTGTCTGGGTGGTCGTTGCGCATGTGGTCACGTAACAGTGTTGCTCGGGTGTACGTTGCCTCGCAGTAGATGCATTTAAGCACATACTCTTCTTCCGAAACTTGGTTTTCTGAAGATGTTCACGAGATTATTGAGAATTATGTTTTAAGAGAAGCTCATTAATATACAACATATATTTTAATTATACATTTGTATACACACACAAACGAACAGGCCACGCCCCGTTAATAAACACCTGAACAGAATAAACCCATTACACGAACCAAATTGCAAACACTGCTACGCACAAGAAGAGACTGTTGAACACCTACTACTGCAGTGCCCAAAACTAACAGACATCCATCCGACAAGAGCTATTACCACCACTTCCAGCTATACACAACACACTCTACACAACTGCACCACAGCTGAGGAAAACGTGTGCATTCGCCAGAAGAGCTATGGGCTGTCAAGAGCTTCCTGCTCACAGCGAAAGGGATTGAATCATCATCATCACACACACACATATATATAAATTTGCTAAAGACTTGGGGAAGAGTGACCCTAAAATAGTCTTTCACTATGCTGCACCGATTGGGGCCCATAGGGGGGGATAAGGAAGAATAGCGACACTGTTATCTGCTATGAATGTCACTGGAGACAACTACGGATATTGAGGGAGGGTTCAGTTGGCTGTCCCATCAAATAGAGGTTAAAAGTGAGTCACAAAACCTATGCTGAAATCAGATGTATCAGGACAAAAGGTGCAAATATCGCAGCATAACTGTAAACCATGACATAACATATTCTGTTCTCCAGACTACATACTGCTAACCTGCAGGAGTTTGAGAACGAACTCAGAAGGAGAATAATCATGTTTTGATTATATTTTTAAAAAAGGCAATCATTATACTCTCCCAGATTACATGATAAAACTGGCATGGTTGGGGATGGTGTGTGTTTACCATTGACTAAAAAGATGTTGAAGATATGGTTGGTTCTCCTACTCCATAGAGGGGGAGGGGGGGGGGGGTCAAAGTGATCCAGATGTTGAACACAAGTCCTTTAGTAAAATTACTTCCTTCCTGCTGAAGACGGATGTGTCGGGCCATTGACGCAAATAAAACTGCGACACAATGTATTTCTGTTCTCTGGACTACATCCTGCTGGAAATATAGTAGGACCATTGTCCTGCTACAAGAGATATCCAGCGGGAGTTTGAGAATGAACGCTGAAGAAGAATTATTTCCTTAGCTTTGCATTGTTAGGTGGCATCCTGATTGCTGTGGTGGTGCATATTGGCTGATTACCTCCGTCTTCAGTACCTGTACTTACTTACTAAGGCAGATTGTGGTCTTGCCAGATTATAGGAGGGCATGGGTAGTCTTAGTTTTCAGCTGCTGCTGGCTGAACTAAGCCCCATCTTCACAGCAGGGCTGAACTAAGCCCCATCTTCACAGCAGGGCTGAACTAAGCCCCATCTTCACAGCAGGGCTGAACTAAGCCCCATCTTCACAGCAAAGATCGGATTTGGGTAAGGATGTTAAATATGTCAGGCCAAAAGTCTGACCTCGATAAGGATATTAATGTTAAATATGCCAGGTAAAAATGTGAATATATCACAGATAAGCTGTGAAATCATGACAACACATTCAGATCTCTGGCCTAGATCCTGCTAACCTGTAGGAATTTGAGAATGAGTGTAAAACACAGAAGACTAACAGAACAATAGGCCAGGTATGGACATCACGTTTTCTGAACAAAAAATAGCAAATTAAACAACGAGAAACACAGAATCCAATTAGAAACAATCTTCCAAAGTACAGGATATGATTTAGGCTTGTACAACAACAACAACTAGTGTGGAATGTGAGGTTACTAACCTTCAGTAACTGTTGGACTATCTTCATCACGGCAGTTGGGAGATCCAGGGTAGCTAACCCCTGCGTTCCTGTGCTGCTTCAGAATATCAGTGATGATCTCCCCGGACCTAAAGCTATCGTTTTTTGAGCCGATATCCGAACGGGATTCAAGAACATCCTTCTGCCTGTAATCATCTTCTAGTGTACAGTGTGGTTGTCTGGGTACCCCATAAGCTGTCCCTTCTGAAACATGGATTTGGCACATATTACAAGTGTGCAATTATTGAGTACAGTAAAACCATGATTCTATGAGCGCAAGAGCGCGTATACATATGTTAATTCAGTGTGTTATGCTAATAAATCTGTGTGTTATGGATTCTGATATCATCAGTTGACATGCTGACTGGCATAGGTGATGATGTATCTCCACAGCTCCCTATCTCCAGTATTATGTATCAGGATCGTTGTTATTTCCCTGACATGCCAGTTTGTTTAAACTAATATTTTCACACGTTTGTCGCCCTATGTCTCTCTTGCCTTCAATTTTTCTTGTTGTAACTATGTTCTCCAAACCTCCTTGTCTCATAACGTGGCCAAAAAAATGAAGACTATATTTTTCTTAAATTATTTATTAAGCTACGTCTCGCATTTGATTCTTTGAATACCTCCGCATTAGTTTTGTTTGGCAGTCCATGGTATCCTCGGCATTATTCTGTAGAACCACATCTCTGCCGATTCTGATTCAGGGGGGGGGGGGGGGGGGAGAAAAAAAGAAGGGGAGGGGAGAGAAGGAAATCATGTACAATAAGCATGATTATCAAGGCCCTGGCAACTAGATTACCAATCGCGACCTCTACTATTTCTGTATGGTTATATATATTCTTCTTCTTTCGTTCACTTGAAACATGTCTATATCTGTAATTCTGTCTCTTTAATAAAACTCACTGTCTTTTGTAGTTCATACAGTGTCCCACAGAGCTTTATTCCAGTGTTGTTTCCTCTGGCCAATATGTCTGCCTCAGCGTTTCATGCTCAGAACACTCTTGAAGTATATGTTTGGCACTCTGTGCTGCCTGTCCACATGTACACATGGCCGTGTTGCCAATCTTGAACTTTGTATACATGTGACTGCGGAGTCGGTTGTGTCCTGTTCTGAGACGTAGAATTATAACTTGTTCTGATCTGTTCATAATGTGATAGTCATCTTGTGTTGGTGTTTGTGGCTTTCTTATTGACTTGATCATCTGTTTTTTCTGATGGTAGGTGATTGGTATATCTGGTTAGTGTTATACATTCTTACAATACCATAATTCAATAAATTATCTCCGTACCTCACCAAAAGATAAACGGCAATTCTAAGAAGATTCTGTGTCTCAATGGGAGTGTGGAATCCTCCAAAGTTAGGTAGGGATTAATTCTGTCAGATATGGCAGCGCCCATTGATACAGATTTCTGTCTAGGAACGTGAAGTAGGTTGTGCTGCTGTTTCACAGCAGAGATGCTTTATTTTACGCCTTCTGGCCCAGCACATCCGTAATTTGTCACTGGGATAATAATCTTCTAACAAAAATAAACTTACAACATTGGCTTCATACATCTACTAATAACAAAATTGTTGAAATCAATTCTCATGTAAGCCAGTATCCACTACACAGTTCTATATAATCTTCTAGCCATTTTTTCCCTTCTATGTATCATGAAAAAGACCTTTATGGTAGAGACGTCAATTACGTGTAAGAATTGTTCAACGTAAGCTGGTAGTACTTCGATTTATTAGCTGATATTTATTTTCCTTCTGGCACATAGTTTAACTGCAGTCTCACGTGTATCCAAAGGTAGAGATATACAAGATCACGTAATCGGGGATGAGATCAGTCGGATATAACGGGTCATAGTGTATATTTCTCCCATTACACAGTCGGATATAACGGGTCATAGTGTATATTTCTCCAATTACACAGTCCATAAAAAGACATTCAGTATATTTTAGTATATACTCAGGCCCATAGGGAGAGGGGAGGATTTACGGTGTTCATTCCCCCTCCCCCGAATGATCGGAACATGACTTTTAGCACTAGGAACTTGGAGCTACCCCCCTCTCTTCTAAAAAACATAAATATCCCACGAAGTTATTTATTACAAAAAAAAGTCATTAAATTTTACAACACAAAGACAATTTAACACTCGAAAACACACAACACTTCCATTAAAAAAAAATAGATTACATTCTTTCATATCTAAGCTCTAGTTTATATTGCCATTACACAGAGCATCAAAACAAATATGTTTATATTGCCATGATAAACACATTACACGGAGCAACAAAACAAATATGTTTATATTGCCATGATAAACACATTACACGGAATAACAAAACAAATATGTTTATATATGATTGATCTTACCTCTATTCCTGCTTGTTAATTTATTTTCTTTCTCCTCGTCTCCTGAATGTTTGCCATCTTTCATATGCACATCCTGGTGTACTGATGCGCATACGTCTCCTTCGACTTTCCCCTGTCTGTCTATCCCGGCACTGTCCACTTTCTTGTCCTCTTTCAACCCATCGCAATCTGTCCGACTGGAGAAATTGTCCTCTATCGATACGCATGTCTCACACTCTCCGGCCACATTCTGGTTGCTATGGCGACCAGACTTGACACCCTCGCCTTCACTTCTGCCTCCCTGGCTAAAGTCAATTCCCCTGAGAAAATTATTCCTTGGTACGGGAGTCACATTCTTCGATGTTCTATTCGAGTCTGTTACATTTTGTAGACTGTCGGGGAGAATGGTTATTGGAGAAATGCTGCAGTTGTTGGTGGTAGTTGTGTTGTTGTTGATGCTGCCGTTACTGTCCTCGTCCTCTGAGGAGGTTACTCTAGCTGAGGCAAGTGCAGCAGACTCGCTGAGTTTCTGTTCTTCTAGCACGTCTGGAGAAAGAAGATATTAAATATTATTCGATTGTAAAATAATCATTGGATTCAACCAAAAATAAACCACCAAGTCGGATTCTTCTTCTTTTGTTCACTTGAAACTTGTCTATATCTGTAATTCTGTCTTCAGAATAAAACGTACTGTCTTTTGTAGTTCATACAGTGTCCCATAGAGATTTGATTCCAGTATTGTTTCCTCTGGTCAATATGTTTGTCTCATCGTTTCATACTCAGAACACTCTTGAAGTATATGTTTGGTACTCTGTTTAATACTCAAACGAGTCGGATACATCGGGTCATTGATGCAAATAAAACTAAATACTGCTGGAAATTTAGAAAGACCATTGTCCTACTACAAGATACAACAGGTGGGAGTTTGAGAACGACCCGAAGAAAAGAGATTTAAGTATTATTTCATCCATCACAGAGTAATCATTAAATTCAACAAGCTCACATATCCAGAGATAAAGCTTCAGTGTCGGGAAACAACACCGAAACTGGAAATGTGGGAGGGGGCTGAGGTAACACATAAAGTATTCTATTCGAAACTTGACAGAAAAGATTTTAAAAAAACCAAAGTATTTGGAATATCTATTTATATTTTGTTTTTATCAGAACACTGTTAAATATTATGCTGGCAGGAGAGCGGGGGTGGAGACACACCAGTATGTTATAGATGGTGGTACGGAGGGGGTGGAGGCACACCAGTATGTTATAGATGGCGGTACGGGACATGGACTTAAAAAATTGATAATAATGGTGTACACGTAATAAATGTGAATGTTTATGCGCTGCATACACAAGGTGCGCTTACCTGATGTAGATAGGTAGATAGTGCGGATGTGTGTGTGTGCTTACCTGATGTAGATAGGTAGATAGTGCGGATATGTGTGTGTGTGTGTTTACCTGATGTAGATAGGTAGATAGTGCGGATGTGTGTGTGTGCTTACCTGATGTAGATAGGTAGATAGTGCGGATATGTGTGTGTGTGTGTTTACCTGATGTAGATAGGTAGATAGTGCGGATGTGTGTGTGTGCTTACCTGATGTAGATAGGTAGATAGTGCGGATATGTGTGTGTGTGTGTGTTTACCTGATGTAGATAGGTAGATAGTACGGATGTGTGTGTGTGTTTACCTGATGTAGATAGGTAGATAGTGCGGATGTGTGTGTGTGTGTGCTTACCTGATGTAGATAGGTAGATAGTGCGGATATGTGTGTGTGTGTCTGCGAAGAAGGTCATACGTGAGTTTTCGTGTGTTTGATCGTCTATTAGATGAAAAATTTGATGCCCTTGCTATTGAAAAACGCTTGGGGTGGGGAGGGGAGGGTGTGGCAATTTGCACAATGTTTTGACTAAGTTCATAGTACTAAAAGTAATTTTTCACAATATGGCAAAAGGGGAAAGGGGGGGGCGGGGGTTAATGACTGACGGGCCTGAGAAACGGCAGAGTTTGGAGAGTGAAATAAGATTAGAGAGTGAAATAGATTAGAGGATGAAATAAGAATGAAGAGGAATGAAATAAGAATGAGACGAATTGTAAATAAATGAGAGAATGCCAACAGCAAATTGAAGGTGGAAATAAGGGGCGTAACTGTGTCGCGTGTCTCTGCTGACCCCGTTTCACCTTTCAAACACTCAAAGTCCGTCAGAGTTTGGCCTAAAGGGGAACAGCGCCCAATTAATTCTGACTGTCAGTACCGGACAGGAGTAGAAGAGGGAAGGATGTTTAATTGGAAAGCACGCGCAGATATCGCACACACACTTGCCCGTATTCACTTGTACACGCAAGTAGTCCCACGTATACACATGCATACATTACAAAGGCGCATTAATATATGAATGTCGGAATATTAATATATGATGTCCTTCACGGAATCAGACTTCAAGGAAACTAATAACGAAACTACGTCTCCGGAGACTGTGCTAACTATGTTACCAGGACTGCGACCACCACTTTTTGTTTCGATGGTTAAAAGACCTGATATAACTAAACTGAATTAACGTCGCGGTTAAAAGCGCCTTCACGACACAAATATAGGCCTATAAGCGCTCAGTTTCTCCAGTACATTACCAAGGATAAGTTCCTATAATAAGACACACATCTCAGACATTCATTCCCGGTACATGACCGGTCTCTTATTGCCACCGGTCTCGGTACATGACCGGTCTCTTACTGTCGACGTTCCCAGTACAATACCCTCCAGATTTTTTTCTAGTAATAGTAGTAGTTCCGGCTAAATTTCCCAGCAAACTTCCCTTTCCAATCTTGACATCTATAATATATGATGACACAGTCACCGGATTCATGTCAACGAAGAAGGTGAAGGACAGTCTGTGTATACGTGTATGTCAGCCATGATACAGGAAGTTTATCTTCCGCAGAGCACGCTGGGAGTGTCAATCGCGAGCTATGAACACCCACTCCAATTTGGCGCGTGAGTATAAGGAGTTATGGCGGTTCCATTTGACGCCAGCTCAGATAACAGATTGTATATTTACAGACAATTATGTAAGCTTACAGGTAACGTGGGAAAACAAACAAAACCCTATTATAATAATTATCGTTCTCTTTTCATAAATATCTCATTTCATCACATAAAAAAAGATGGAGCTAAAAGCCATTCACAACGTAACAGCGAAAATACAGAAACTGTTACAAGTCTTAATATGAACAGATCATAACGTTTAATAACGGGATTGTCTATTGTAATATATACTGATTAGTTCGATAACTTTTACCAGAACATTTGTTTTACGGGAAGCAAAGGAGTTTGAGCTAGTCTCGCGCGATGCAGTGTTAGCAAAGACGCTAATAGCAAATTCATGTTGTGCATTCCGATAACAGGCAGGTTTAAACCTCGTGTGAAATACCTTGTGAATCTATTAGGAATCAACTCTGGGACAGAATAAGATGGATGGAATTATACACATATTTTTGATCATTCTTGGTAATTCGGAGTGTCATTAAGAGATAGAATTAGAAACGATAACATCAGACAGATAACCAAAACAATACCAGTATTGGAACACATCAAAAGACAGCAGATCAAGTGGTTTTCACACGCTTCCAGATTACCGACATATAGCATGCCACAAATGGCCATGACACATAGACATAACGGTTATAAAGCCAGAGGCAGACCATGTAAAAGATGGATCACAGAAATCAAAGAAGCCACAGGAACAAGCTTACAAACAGCGCACAAGAAGGCCATCTCCAGAGAACTCTTCCACCCCTGACGCTGCAAGGCATACAAGGGACACAGCGTATAGATAGACGTCTTGGTCCCCACAGTCTGCAAAACTCGCAGAACAATTAAGATGACAATGGCAAGAATGGACAGCCACATTGTCAGGATTCATATTCTACGATTGGAGAAATCAGTGATCTAGTCTCAGTGAAGTAATAAGAATGTACACAATATAGCAACACTGTATTAGCATCAAGAACATCGAAGACTGAACACAATATGGCAACACTGCATTGAACATCAAGAACATCGAAGATTGCACACAATATAGCAACACTGTATTAGCATCAAGAACATCGAAGATTGCACACAATATGGCAACACTGTATTGAACATCAAGAACATAGAAGACTGCACAGGGCATAATAGAAATAGCTTAGCTGCCTGTGCGAGAAAAACCTGGTATATATTGCAAAAGTAATATATCATTGTTAATTCTGTACCAGTAGAGATATAAGTTATCGGTATTGATTTCTATCAGCACCGAAACTATGCCTTTTTTGCGCCCTGGACAAACTCTGACTCCAGCGCCCTCTGCCCAGTTACTTATACTAAGCTCGCTTCTGCTCGGTGGTCCCGAGGTTAATTTTGGGAGATAACACTGTACCTAGTATCACACCTTCTTCATGTATCAGGTGAGATAGTTAGTTAGTTATTCCTCTAGGGCCAAAGACGGCACATAGTGCGGATGTCATAGCTTTCCATGTCTCTCGTTTCATTGCAATTTGCTTTAGATCTTCATTGTTTCTGATGCTGATGGTGAAACGTTCCCTTGTAATAGTTCTACGTAAAGTTTCTTTTGGTCGTCCTCGTTTTTTCTTGCCTTTTAGGTGAGATAGAAATAGCCTTTTATTGCTGCTTTGTATTGGGTAGCTAGCCTGTTGTTATTTTCTGTACCAGGTGAGATAAAAGTTGGCTATTTTTATCTGTTCTAGGTGAAAAAGAAAAATCTCATTTCGTATACCAGTTTAGATAGAAAAAGTTCGTTTTGTATACCGGGTGGTATAGAAAAAAATATCTTTTGTGTACCTTGAAATGATATTTAAAAAAAACTCGTTTTGTGTACCAGATGAGTTAGAACAAATCTCATTTTCTGTACAAGGTGAGATAGAAAAATACATTTTGACCTATATTAATCACGAATCCAAAGTGACAAAATGGCTTGCAACCTGAGATTGTCTGATAACTTGGCGCCAAAACCATTTCCCTTCGAGTGCGCGCACAGTCTAATGAAAGTTGGTCATGGTATATGCGTGTGCAGGTGCTGTGATCACGATCTTCCGCAGGTGGGATTCTCAGAGTATAATTCCAGGTATCTGACAACAGTAAGAAGGAGATCGTAACAGCAAGCAACTAGCTGGATAAATCAAAGATGGAACACAGTGGACACACGATTACAAACTGACCGTCGCCCGTATTACAGGAAATCACAGATGAACTCATAATCGAGACAAACTGCCATGTACGTCGCTTGAGGCAACTAAGGGGGTTTTAGAGGTGGAGTTCACTGCCCAATCCCATATAAGGTGACCCCAATGCCCCGGTGAAGTCGCACGTATCAGGCCAAAAGTCGCTGCTATCACAGCTAAGCTGTAAACCATGACACAAATTATTCCGTTCTCCGTACCACGCCTGCTACTCAGTAATATAATCTCATTTTGCATATACTTGGTAGCTCTTGACAGCTACTGGTAACTGTTGACAACATTTCTGACAAAAGTATACATCGATCTCCGTGAGTAACCGTGAGTATTCTTGTGGTAACAATCGAATTCGTATAGAATTTTTCGTCTGATTGTATTATGAGGTTTCATGGATACATGTTTAGTACAATAGAATTAATTCTAGTGAGGCAGTATCGCAGGATCATCACGTCCTGCAAGAGGCGCAGCATATATGCGTCTGGACTTTGACAATTCTTCTGATCAGCTCTCTGTGTTAACCGATCTGAGGCGATAGTACACATATAATCTATCCACCGCTTCCTGGAAGTCTGCAACAAAAGGGCAGAGTTGCACGGCATGTTGTATTGGTACTATTCTCGTTGTCACAGCAACAAATGTACCACTTTCTTTCTTTCATTACTTTTGTTTTCCTGTTTAGGAGTGCAGGCAGGCTGTTAAGGCTGTGGGAATTAAGGCTGCTTTGCCAAAGCTGTCGCCGCGACGTGTACAGGAAGGATTGTTTATTGCACTTCCCAATCGCGGATTGAACCCGAGACCTCAGGAATCTGAGGCCAGCGTTCTAGCCGCACGGCCACGCGCTCCAATGTAACACTAACCACTAGAAAAACACGAAGTAGTCACATTAATATTATGTCACGTTTCAATGCGAACGAAATATAAATAATATAATTACGAAGTATCATGGAGTTATTAGTAATATAGGATTTGAACCAGGCTCGTTCAGCTGGCAACTTGGGTCAATACGTTTTCCGAATTCCACTAATGCGCATCCCTAAGAAAATAGAATCTTTTTTTGTAGAGATGCAGTTTGATCGAGGTCAGTAAATGTATTCACTCAATTTGCGAGCCGAAAAGGTGCCAGCTGAATTGTGAGCGTTGACATTATAAGACCTATTTGCTAATTTGAAAGCAGCCTTCTGAAATGACTCATTTCACTTTTCCCGTGATTTTCATTGGCTGTCGACACAAAGTATAATAATATATTATATCGGAAATCGCAGGAAAAGTCAGCCTCATTTTAGATGACTGTTTTTCAATAAGCCTTATTGGGTCTTATATCCTCGACAGTCTCTATCGAACGAATCTGATTCACATCGCTTCTGCTGTTTTCCAATTGAAACAAAATACGAAGTCATCTGCCATTTACGAGCGCTGTATATATTTCTCGACACATAGACCGGAATATCGTAGCTAATGAGTTAAATCCCCTTAAGTGACTGAATGAGGGTGCTTTCGCCACAAGAACGCCAGAAGTATGTACACAGCATTCCACCGCTGTAAAACATCTAATAAGGTGGAGTTTGAAAGTATTCCACTGCTATAGACTATCTCATAATGTGGAGTTCGAAAGCATTCTACCGCCGCAAAACCCATCATAAGGTGGAGTTTGAAAGCATTCACCGCTGCAAAACATCTCATAAGGTGGAGTTTGAAAGCATTTCACCGCTGCAAAACATCTCATAAGGTGGAATTTGAAGTGTCCCAACAAGGCAGTGTGAGACTCGGTGATAAGAAAAAAAAAAAAAACGCTTTCTCCCATCGCGCGCGCGAGATATTGACATTCCGTGAGTAGAAACTGGAGTGTGGGAACCTTGCACGGCTGAGTACAATACAGAGTTTAGTGAGGAGGAGGAGGGGGGAAAAAGGTAATATTTGTTGAGGAGAAATAAGGAAAGAAAGGTATGATATTTGTGGAATATTGGTCATGTCATGAGAATAGAAGGAAAGGTGGGAAAGTTGAAAATGTGTATACTAGAAAAGTCATGGAATGCCACGAAAGAAATACATGGTTGAATGTTGCCAAGGACGTAGATACGCATTTGTTTGGGGGGGATGGGTGGAAAGCTGTGAGAAAGTATGAGATAATAAAAAAGTATTTTATTTTGCTTGGGGTTTTTTTTTTTTTTTTTAAATTTTAGATGATTCGATTTTAAATGAAAACTTCGAAGGAATGGAAGGAGAGGGGAGCTAATGATTCTCCTAGTTACGATTTTAGGGAGGCAATTATTTGACCCTAGAACAGTCACGTGCAGATCGCTTCAAAAATGCGTCACACATCTTGGCTGGTAAAGATCACCTTGTATACAATTTATGTTGCCAGTCAATGAAATTCACGAAACAAATCGAATCAGCCAAAATAACTGACGTTGTTCGGAATGTGCGAGGAAAAACTGAAGTACTTGTCGTTACCCGTTGCTTCCTCTATATGTTCCTCAATCTTATTGTATGATGGGTAATACGTCACCTTGGTCATCCATCCCTCCCTCCCTATCTACCTACCTACCTACCTACCTATCTATCTATCTATCTATCTATCTATCTATCTATCTATCTATCTATCTATCTATCTATCTATCTATCTATCTATCTATCTATCTATCTATCTATCTATCTATCTATCTATCTATCTATCTATCTATCTATCTATCTATCTATCTATCTATCTATCTATCTATCTATCTATCTATCTATCTATCTATCTACTGAAACCCTTTGTTGCCTTTTCGGCGTCTAGGGTAGAAGAGTTTTCTTGGTCATCTGTGCTCTTCAATGTCTGCCCGTCTACTCTGCGCTAGACGTCTAATGCGCATGTAATATTGTCATTATTTGTATTGTTTGTTCGCTGTTTGCTTTGTAATTTTTGAAGAAGAAGAAAATACCTTAAGGTTGAAACGTTGAAAATGTCGTGTATACTGTTATATGTATGTATTCGTGCTAATACCCAATAGTCCGAGAGTTATCGGAAAACTCCGACAAAACTTGTGTTCTACGTAAGCACTATTGTAAATCCTATTCTCGTTTCTTTCCTTTAGTTAATGCTGTTGTGGGTCACACGGCATGGAACCATGAAACGCTGGATCAGCAACCAGTTAATATTTCAACCCTCACCTCCATCACCTCACCTCCCAGATAAATCCCCTTACTTCCGTTCAGGACACATGACAGATCCAATACCCCAGACGTACCGACTGCACCAAGCAAATGAACTACAGGTGTCCTCCACAAATTACACCCTGAAAGTTTGCCTGTTTTCCCACAGACCAGTTCTGTTTAGGTGTACGGAAACATTCCAAAATCTGGAGGGAAAATCCACGGTGAGCTGAATCAGCATCCTCTCGTTTCTTTCTTTTACCTTTCCCCCCATTAAAAAAAAAAAAACATTACATAAGCAAAACGTTTTCCTTTGTTTTTAGTTCTTTTTATGAATAAAAATACACTGTTATTGCGGGTTTCAAAATAATAAATGGTTGGCTACGGTTGAGCTAAATGGCATTCACATACATACGTTTTAAATATCAAAAGCCGCCCCCAGATCGGAATCACCATGGTGCAACCTAACAGACTGAGAAAATGGGAGAGGGGGTGCTATATTTTAAACAGAAATGGATAAAAATAATGCGCAACCAATAGTTAAAAATAATATTAAGAATCAAAGGTAAGCAAAACGCGACGTTTCGACTAAAATGTCTTCAAAATGTTGCTACGTGATGCAAACTTGTCAGATACGACATAATCGAATCTTTCATCTTTCTGTATCTCTGCAGATAAAACAAATCAAATGTAGAAATTCTTATGAAATATATATTTGTCAAGCGATGTGAAAAAGAGAGTTATTGAAAGAGAACCAATTCCGATATATAGAAGTGAATCTTGGACAATCAACAAAATAGTGAAAAATTATATAGATGTAGTAGAGATGTGGGTTTTAGAAGAATATTAAGAACACCATGGACAGATAAAAAAGAGCAATGAACATCATTATCTTGAAGGACGTTTATTAAAAAAAGAGAGCTGCTTACCCGCATCAGAAAATGAGCAGTGCCCAATGATCAGTCACATCAGCCGTCAGTGTGTGACGTCAGCGTTTATTCATTCATTGGTACCATGCCTTCCGGTGTAGGCGATCATGTCTCTCCACAACCCTGTGTTTATTATACATTTAAATATAGTCTCTGGTGATTCTACATCATGCCAGGCTTTCAAGCCATCCAACATTTTATCACGTTGTCCTTCTCTGTCTCTCTTACCCTCGATCTTTCCAGTTCTTCTCCAACCTACCTCTTCTCATGGCATGACACAGAAACTGTGATTGTCGTCTTCTAATACAGTTAATGTTGTCTATTTGAGCTGACCAGTTGTAGAATTATAGCATTACTCTTTTTAACTGTCCATGATATTTTCAACATTCTTCTATAAAAACACATCTCTGTGACCTCCAGACGTTTCCAGATATTGTCAATTGTTCATGTTTCACTACAATATAGAAGCATACAGGGTCATATATTCTGGAGAAGGGCATGTTTTGTCTATGATTGTTGTCGGATCAGCCAAGTGGAGCTGTTTAGAAACAGAGCGCAGGGTCTAGTCCGGGGAATGACTTGCCTAAATCTGTCTCTAAATATCACTTCATGTCTCGTTGTTGTGCTACCTTGCAAAATTTCTTTTTACACATTTAACAGGCCTCATTAAAATGCACTTAAACTATGGGTTCGCCATGAATTCCTCATTCCTTAGGTGAACAGCATACCCATCGCCCCCCCCCACCCCACCCCAAAACACACAAAAAAATTATCGCAGCAACAGCTAATTTCATCATCTCCATTTTTCTTTTCTACATGAAACGGCAGTTGTTTTGTTTCGCGTATTGAATTTCGTGTTTTTAAAAAACACTTAATCTCGCTTCACAGGCAGCGGCAGACCTGGCGAGATGGAAGAAAAACATGCAGGATGACTCTTGGGAGAATCTGACTTTGGGAGGTCAATATGGGGAAAAGGTGAATAACAGAGTTGAAGAGAGAATCTGCCCTTCATGCTTCGGTTAAGATTCTCCACATAAAACACGTCGTACCCTCACACGACTGTACATCAGCATGCACTCACACATACACATTCATACGCTAACACATTTAGAAAATCGGTGGCTAAAAGAAAGGAAATCATTCATTTTTACAGGTTAAACTTGGGTACATTTTGTAAAAAGAAAATGTGTTTTTACTTCTTTTTTTTTACCCACCATTCCATTTCTTACCCAACCACCAGGTAAATAAACAGAAGAGTGGTGAATTTCATAACTTTCACTCCCGGGTCCTCGAAAGTGCCGATATTTTCTACAAGAAAATAACCGATTCTTTTAATACACCGTGGAGGAAAAAAGTGAGTTGTCCAGGAACGTGAGAAATGAGTTTGTATGATTGTGGGAATGTGATGGAGGTGTATCTGCATGGCATAAGAGATGAGTGTTGGTGAGGCTTTGGAGGTGGAGGGAGGGGGAATGAAAGCAGAAAGAGGATGAAAGTATGAAGCTGATGAGTGGAAGGTGAAAGTTGATGAGAATGTAAGGTAAAAGTTTAAAGTTTATGAGAATGTAAGGTAAAAGTTTATAGTTGATGAGAATGTAAGGTAAAAGTTGATGAGAATGTAAGGTAAAAGTTTAAAGTTGATGAGAATGTAAGGTAAAAGTTGATGAGAATGTAAGGTAAAAGTTGATGAGAATGTAAGGTAAAAGTTGATGAGAATGTAAGGTAAAAGTTGATGAGAATGTAAGGTAAAAGTTGATGAGAATGTAAGGTAAAAGTTGATGAGAATGTAAGGTAAAAGTTTATAGTTGATGAGAATGTAAGGTAAAAGTTTAAAGTTGATGAGAATGTAAGGTAAAAGTTGATGAGAATGTAAGGTAAAAGTTTAAAGTTGATGAGAATGTAAGGTAAAAGTTGATGAGAATGTAAGGTAAAAGTTGATGAGAATGTAAGGTAAAAGTTTATAGCCGCAGAACGAAATTAGATCACAGTTGAGAATAGAAAATTGTGAAAGTGTACTGATGGTGAAGAGTGTTGATAGAAGCTGACACTAAAGAAACACCCGACAGTACTGTAATCCAAAGATGTCCTGTGTGTGGCCTACTACTAGAAGAGTGTAGAAAAGTCATCCAAACTTTGGGAGTTAGGCAATGAGGACACCTAAACTTTGTCAGCAGTATATCACACAAGAAGAGATGGGTTAGGGGAACAAAACCGTGGGCAAAATAGGGCATGGGACGATGGATTAAGGTAATAATCTCAGAAGAGCAGCTATTCAAGTGTGAAACCCACGACTCAGGGCCACGTCGGCATCCAATTCAAAACACGTGTAAGATGCGCAATTTCTCACAAACGCGAATCCACAGAACCCAGCCAATCACCTTAGGGCGTTGCCAGCAAATGGTCCAATCAGCTTTAGGCGAGAGGTAAGCTAATCTGTAGTAGTCTCAAGATCTAAATCTAGATTGGCGGGGTGTCAGTTCCCATCACGTGCTTACGATCCCAGGCAAATCGACGTACGTAATTAACATTTTTATGCCAGCTCTGGACAAGTAATTATAGATGTTTGACAGAAACAGATACAACAATAATATCAGCACTCGGGAGACACAGCCGCAAACTACGTTTGTTGTGCAGACATACAACAAAATGAATATATTGAGATGGGCGCTGAGAACTTTCATGACATTGTTGCTCTCACTCAGTCAAAGTTATGTTTCATAAGTTATGTGCATCAGTGGGTCTTAACGTAAGGCAAAGAGCGCTCACCAAACGCCCACATAATGGTTACATAGACTCGCATGGGGAACATTTTGAAATTGGGGGTCCACATTTACGTCTAGGTGTGTCAATTCTTTAGGTGTGCTTGTAAGGGGGGGGGGGTGTTGGTGTTTAACCCCTCCCCTAGCAAATCAGAATATGACTTTCAGTATTAAGACGTACATGTTTTGCCGAGGGGATGGCAAAGAATAGCAACACTTTTTTTTACCTTCAATGCATGTCGTATGAGGAGACTAAGGAGATCATGGGGTGGAGGTGGCTGTCCTATCCTATAAACGGTCAAAATGAACCAAAGCCACGCTAAAGTAAGATTTGTCAGGCCATAAGGCACAGATATCACAGCAATGCTGCGAACCATGACACAAAGCATTCCGTTCTCTGGACTGCATTCTGATAAATAGGAGTTTGAGAATGAACGGAGAAGTACTATGAACTTAGCCAAAATGTCTTCCCCTCCTCCGACAAGGAATTTTTACAATAAGTTTCTTCTTCTTCTTTAGCGTTCATTCTCAAACTCCCGCTGGATCTCCTTTATAGCAGAACCATGGTCCTACTAGAATTCCATCAGGATGTAGTCCAGAGAATGGAAATGCGTTGTGCCGCCGTTTTATTTGCTTGATTGGTCCAACATTTCCGTCTTCGGCGAGATAAGTTTGTACAATTCTTCCCTAAACAAGAAAACAAAAGAACTGACACGAAAACGCACGAATGACCTGGAGGGGGGCGGCGGCGGGGGTGTGATGTACCCACCCCCCCCGGCTTTTCCCCCACAGGCAGGTAGGTATCAAGTTATTAACCCTCTATAACCCCATTGAAGATTTTCTATGATCAGGTTACAGAATATTCCAAGTGTATTAGATAGCGTATGTGTAAAATGTAAATTAAAATTATGAAAGGTTGTATATTAATGTGTCTATGGGTATGGTACCCATTTCTCTATCATGTCTGTTTGGAGGGGAAGAAGCTTATCTGGTCACAAACTGAATGCATAAATAAGCAGCCTTGGTATCTTTTGTTACTACATGTTTTCCTGAAGGAGCACAGGAAGGCTTTCTATGGGCTGTAGAAATAAAGGCCGCTTTGCCATAGGAAGGGTTTTGATTGTACCTCCGAAAGAAAAACATCCTGTCCCAGCCGTAAATTGAAGCCGGGACTTTTAGGGTCTGAGAACGGCGATCTAACCACACGGCCACGCGTTCCACCTTGGTATCGATACTGATTATGTCATTTTAGAAAAACAACTAAAGCGAAGTTAAATAAGAAAAATATACCTTGTCAAAATTGTACACATCTCTATTTACCCGATTTTTTTGACAAAACACTGTTTTTACAAATGTAAAACATGCAGAGTATCATGGAAATCATGTATCAACTTGAAAAGTTCTGGGATCCATCGAGAAACATCTGGTTTTACAGGTAAACACACATTGAGAATATAAAAATGACCAATATATATATATATATAAATGTACAATCGGTGTACATTTAAAAAAATTATTTTAAAAAAATCGTGTAATATTGGGTTTAAAAAACCATTGGTGAAAGTTAATAACCCCCTTTTTTACACCAGGGACGGGTGCCAAGTAAGAAAATTTGCCACTAAACAGTTATGGGTACCATGACTAATATAGAAGTATGCCGAGAAGAGATAAAGCAGGCTTGATCAAGGCAGTAATAAATTCAGACATGGACCGTGTCTTATTGTCTGGTCAGAGATGTACCTGCTCATTATCTGACAAGACATGGACCACCTCTTATTGTCTAGTCAGACATGGACCACCTCTTATTGCCAGGAAAGACATGGACCACCTCTTATTGCCAGGTCAGACATGGACCACTTCTTATTGCCAGGTCAGACATGGGCCACCTGTTATTGCCAGGTAAGACATGGACCACCTCTTATTTCCTGGTTAGTCATGGACCACCTCTTATTGCCAGGTCAGACATGGACCACCTCTTATTGCCAGGTAAGACATGGACCCCCTCTAATTGCCAGGTAAGTCATGGACCACCTTTTATTGCCAAGTAAGACATGGACCACCTCTTATTGCCAGGTAAGACATGGACCACCTCTTATTGCCAGGTAAGACATGGACCACCTCTTATTGCCAGGTAAGACATGGACCACCTCTTATTGCCAGGTAAGACATGGACCACCTCTTATTGCCTGGTTAGACATGAACCAGCTCGTTAACTGATCAGACATGGACCGTTATAAGAAATCATTAGAAATACGAGGGAAAAAATAATTGACACTGGAACACTGCCTAAGTCGGATGTGCCGTGTCAATTAGCGCAAATAACAACGTCGACATAACGCATATCACGCCTACGTTTTGTTGGTAATCTAGTAAAACCATTCAGCTACAAGAGATATTCAATGGGAGTTTGAGAATGAACGAAAAATAAAGGGCACACACAGAGAGAATATACTACCTGTTAGAACGTACTTTTACCATGTTTCCTGTCTGTGGGTCTGGTAAGCGGTTGGACGCATTCTTTCACCAGATTGGACCCAGATTTTCCCACGGTTACAACGAAGATGTTGAAGAAGATGAAAAGGAAAAAAAAATAGGCGGTGGTGGGTTTTTTTTTTTCCCGTGGATGTCTATCAACATACCACAACAACCTTGGCATCCAGTAGAGCTTTCACCTTCTCCAGGCATTCACCTTATCCATCTAGCGCCGCCCACCACCAGCGTCAGGTTTTCCTTGAAATCAATTTTTCTTCTTTTCTCTTAACCCGAGACAAGGATTCTTATATAGAAACGGTAGAACTGTGTCAATATAAGAATGATACGTTCTCTTTTAGTGATGTGTCAGGACAATGGGACCTTTTATGAACAACATAGGCAGCGCAATGGTTTCGTTTCAGTTTATCAGAGTTAGGGCGGGGGCTATCGAGTGCAGTTCACGGAAGAAAACACAAATGAAAGAGAAATGAAACTACGATAGAAAGAAATACCAAGATGTGCACATTGATCTCCAAGGACAAGTGGTCAAGTTATGTGCATTTTCTAAAGTGGTCAAGTCATGTGGTGAAGTCATGTACATTTTCTAAAGTGGTCAAGTCATGTACATTTTCTAAAGTGGTCAAGTCATATACATTTTCTAAAGTGGTCAAGTCATGTCGTCAAGTCATGTACATTTTCTAAAGTGGTCAAGTCATGTCGTCAAGTCATGTACATTTTCTAAAGTGGTCAAGTCATGTCGTCAAGTCATGTACATTTTCTAAAGTGGTCAAGTCATGTCGTCAAGTCATGTACATTTTCTAAAGTGGTCAAGTCATGTACATTTTCTAAAGTGGTCAAGTCATGTACATTTTCTAAAGTGATCAAGTCATGTACATTTTCTAAAGTTGTCAGCCATATACATTTTCTAAAGTACATTTGATAAATTTGTGAAAATTATGATTTTTTTTTTCAAGTAACAGTTTGACAGTCTATCCCCCAACTTTCATTAGTCGCCTTCCACAATATGTCTGGAAAGAAGACTGTGGTCCTATTCTTTGAAAACTGATCTAGAAGTCCAGGCTCCGGTTGCCCACTGGCAACAAAGCTCTGATAATAACCAAACTGGACTAAGGTCCGCGGTTAAAAAGATCGTTACCTCATCCTAAGATGTCCTTTTTATTTTTTAAAAGAACAAATTAATTAATATTCAGGAGAAACAACCAGCATAGACAGATAGAAAGAGTAATATTGTAAACTAATATTAAACATATGGACATGCTTTCATATAAATGTCAAAGAACATATTTCATGAGATGAGATAACAAAATCTGACCTAGTTCACAAACTGTATAACAGATAAACAAACAATCACTCACTCACTGACTTACCATAGAAGAAACATTTGTACTCGCCAAGTCTCTCTGCAACAAGCCTGGAGGACTTTTTCCAGTACATGGCTCACACTACGGCTTGCAATTTGTCTAGAGTGCATGAAGATACCAAGGTTTCTGTAGCTTCTGACACATTTTATTTCCAAAGTTTCTGAACGAGTTTACAACCTCGCCAAGTGATCACCATTATAAAAAAAACAACACCACCAGTTCTTTGTTCTTCTCTGTCAGACTACACTGCAGTAGTTCACTCGTGTACTACAACCTTCAAATCCGAGGCAACAATTGTCAAGTGGACACATGATCTCTCCGTCCCGCACGACACGTGACCTGTTAAAACAATTTCTATTCTTGAGGTAAACTCCTCATTGGCCACTTATCCGTTATAAGGACAACGCGCATCTAGACAGAGCAGCAACACGGTTGAGTAAGTAAACCACCAACGAATGATTAACAATATGGAAAAAACAAGTTCATATATAATACATCAAGTCAGATATTCCCAGAAAGGGGGGAAATCCGTCTTATTTATTCAACCTAAAACTATTTTTTGGCATAAACACCACTTTCAAATACAATTATTGAAACATTTATGAGAGAGAGTGTGTGAGAGAGAGAGAGAGAGAGACCAGCCCAGATGGAGTGCGAAATGATTTAATTTTCATTTACCTCCCCCCGAAAGCATCGACAATCGCTAAGAGTTGGACTACGCACACAACATATATAGTTTCACAATAATCTGAACAGAAATACAACCACATCACACTCTAGGCTGTCGATCGTGTACTGAACCCGTCGAAACTATCGACCATCACCTTTTTGAATGTCCACCTCTGGATGACGTCAGGAAAATGATCCCCCCCCCCCCCGAAGCCAGATTCATACCCCGGAGCACCTTATATGGAACAGAACAACAACTTACAAACACATGCATATATCACACAATGGCATTGGGTGAGAGGGCATGAGGTTACGGGCCGTTGGATCAACAGCCAACAAACCAACCTTAAGACTCTGGAGAAAAAAACTCCATCGTATAAAAGGATACAATAGTTACATTTCTCGTAATTCCTAGCGATCCACACAAACAAAAGAACAAACAACAATGTCAATATTCATTCTCATTTCAGATGAATATCTTAACTTTTATTTCGCAACCATGTGTTCCCAGGGTCTGAAAGAAGGGGTGGGGTAAAACTTAACAGCACTGTGACTCAAAGTATGTCCTACGTAGCGAGCAATGAGAGTTGGGAAAGGGGAGGAATGGAGCCGGCTGGGAGAGTATCTATTCATAAAGTGACCAGACAGAACTGCTGAAATGTACCATGCCAAAATAGCAGACATCTCAGCCAAGCTGTAAGTCATGACAATGCATTCAGTTCTCTGGACTACATCTTGTTAAACAACAGGATTGACAGAATGCAGAAAAGAAAAACTCTCACTTCCAGATTGCTGTCTCTATGGCATTCCTTTTTATGAAGGAGTCTTCCAGAGTTTTGCTAGCTCCGGATAACAGTTTGACTTGACTAGGATACATGTTGTGCCTTGCTATGATGCAGAGAGGCGGCCGCATCAGGCGGCACCAATCAAAATACATTGTCCGGGGCGGCATTTCGAAGAAAACCATTTAATGGGGGTGGCAGCATTTCGAAGACTTGCATCATACTGAGAAAATCTACCGCACGGTCCTGGTAGGATGCAATGTCACCGACGGTGTTGTCTTCATATAATGAAGACATCAATCGAAACGTCGTTTGTTTCTGTTGATGTAGTTAATGTATTTTGTATTTTGTTGCGACACACCAAATGTATTTCTTTTCCCCCTTCATTTCTCTATGTTCTAGCAGTCCTCATATATTTACTACGTTAGATTGTTACCTAACGAGCATTTATCCTTTTATCTTTTTCTTCAGAAAGAAATATGCTACATTTCCTTATAATCTCGAAGCATACTACAGATAAAAGAGGTAATCCTCTCACAGAATTTCAGCTTTGGAAATTTGTCCCATTCAAAGATCGTAGTATGTGGCAGTCACTTTTAACCAACCTCAGTCCTAACGTCATACCCAAAACGGATATGCTGGGCCACAATGCGCAAATCAACGCAGCTCCTCTGCAAAACTAACAGTAGAACACAGCAGGTAAGGGGACAGTCCATAAGTGACTTAAACATTTTCATTTCTCAATTTCTGACCCCAATCCTTAGTCAACAAATCAAGAATTCAGAGATAACCCCGCCCCCCCCCCCCCGAAATTGTACTGAAATGTACCAGGCCTGGACTAATAACCTAAATAACCTCCGAAATATCTTTTATGGGACAAAAAAGTACTAAAAAAACAAAACAAAATACATTTATTTCAGTTTTTGAGAAATATATTTCAAATTCAAACAATTTAATTGATGTATAAAAACGCTATTATTGACGTCAACTTTTGTGATAACTTTTTACCAATATCTGATACCCCTCCCATAGTCACGTGATTGAATGACATCCTCTAACATGCACGCGAACAGAGAGATGAGAAGTATAAAGATGATAAAATAAAAGAAGGAAAGATACATGCTGGAAGGCCGTCAAAACGTCGTGTAAACACGCATAGAAACTCGACAAAGACATCGCTGTAGAAAGCGATATCTGTAACCTTTGACCAACAAATTCGACTGTTGAGATATTATAAACACACAATACGGAATCTTAACATGAAAGCAAGTCTGCAAATGTTTGATAAACAAGACCGCCATTTTTTTTTATATAGAGAAATCTTCATCGAGGGCAACTCCTTGAAGTGAAGATGGGGGGCTTAGTCCAGCCAACAGAGGTTGGAAACTAAGATTGGTCTGGTCATCCCCCTACATCGAGCAGGATAACAGTCCTGCTCATGTCAATACTGGTGCTGAAGTCGGAGATACCAGTCAGAGAGGTGCACAATCAACAATGGTTTCAGGTTACACGTCTAGATAACACTTCAAACAAAAGAAATAGAGAAAAATAATACAGGACATTTAGTATAGACAAAGAAATGAAAGGATGGATCATGGATGACACAGCAACATGTCAACTGTCAGACATAACCCAGCACTGCTCCACATACAGAGACCGAAGACGGAGGTTCTGCATAAAGGATATAATATCTGAGGCAAATGTTATAGGGTAAAAAAGAAATTGGTAGTATATCCCATTCAGGATGTTGTCCCACCGAATACGGATGTGTCGGGCCATTAGCACAAATAAAACGGACACACAGAGCATTTTCAATATCAGGACTATATCCTGCTGGAATTCTAGAGACATTCAGCGGGAGTTTGAGAATGAACGCTGAAGTTGAAGGACTTAGCCATCAACACATACATTTTTGGTTGTAGTGATGGTCTAGGCAATATACACACGTTCAGTAGTTTGCTGTTGATTTCTGAACGGCCCGGTCGCACAATTGCAGGTGACGTGGTTTGAACCTAGTACTTTGGCTATCAGTAATGAGCGTTGTACTTCGCCGCCATAGAGTCGGACGAAGCCGTTCTGAATATGGAGAAAGCTACCTCACCCTGGCGACATGACAATCTAGCACACGGTGGACAACATGCGGACCACATCTGTTACACCAAACCATTTTTTTCTGGCCAGTTATAATAAGTATATGTTCTTCTTCTTCTTCATCGTTCATTCTCAAACTCCCGCTGGATCTCCCTTGTAGCAAGACCATGGTCCTACTAGATTTCCAGCAAGATATAGTCCAGAGAATGGAAATGCGTTCTGTTGCAGTTTTATTTGCGCCAATGGCCCGACACATCCGTCTTCAGCGGGATATATTCAAATGCATGCAGAATATCATCAAATGATGTATCCATCTTGAGTGATTCAGGGATCCATTTAAAAAGTCAACCTAGCTTTACAGGGAAACAACTCTTAAAATTGTGAATATAAAATCTACCAAGATATATAAGTACAATCGGTTAGTTGCTTAAATAAAAACAACTACACAGCGTAATACAGCGTTTAAGGGACACATCACAAGATGCGAGGTACCATTTAATTCATCACATCGTTTCTTGTTTGGAACCCGTGTCCCCCGATGTGATTATGTCCCTTTGAAATGTTTGTAAGCGCAAGTTTATACTTTATAATTTTAATATAAATTTATTTAGGGTTAGTTATGTAACACAAAACTTCTCCCAGCCCAAAACCCTAAGCCTAATCTTTAAAAAACTAATAATTAAATAAATAATTGATAAATATAAATTGGCAAATATTGCCAAGGGGAATAATAACATTAATAATAAAAAGGGGGGACACGGGTTCAAAACAAGAAGCATCACATCTCGAACGTACGTTTACTCACTTTATGGCATTTACGAGAAAAGAGTTATCAGAAATGAGAGGGTTTTATCGTTCGGTAAGTGGCTGGCTTCGGGAATGAATCACGTGCAAGAATGCACGTGAGAACTGTAGTACGTAAGCATGAAAGATTTGGGAGGTTTCATTTGATAATACCTTTCACTTGTATCTCCTCCCTTTCTCTTCATGCCATCGTAGCTGACGTGAGAGGAAAGAATGTCTGTTCAGAATGTTCACTTGGTGGTCTCAATGTTTAGTTACTTTTTATATCTATTCTGAACTTACAAATAGAACAATCAAGTAGATTGAACAGAGCCCACGTGTAAACAAGATAAAAGATTAAACAGAGTCCCTCGTCAATTATACCGTCCCGTAGACTCATCAAGATCATCCTTCGAGAGATGCTGTTACTTTTTTTCCGAAATTTCCATTGGTCACTTGTGTATACTTAGTGTCAACGGCCAATGAAAATTAAAAAGGATTTTTTTTTAAAAGATGAATTTGACGAGTCCACACTACTGTCTAACTGACGACAGACTCAAAGCATACATTGGGAGAAAAATGAGCAGAAAAACGTCGCCAATATGACACTCTACTCAAAGAGTTCAGTCACCTTGTTCAGTAATGTCTGTAATTGCCGATGAAAAGCGTGGAGTTCAATTCCCTAATTATAAATAATCCCCTTTTTCAAAATGTTACTGAAAATCTTGGAGTTCAACTACCTCTTTATAGATGAAACTTTTTTTTTAAATTATCGCAAAAATCCTTGAAGTCAAATTTCTTGGTCACTATAACAAGTGTTTCCATTACTTTAAATTCCTTTCGCCCGTGTGTTGTCGGGGCCCGAAAGGGGAGCAAAGAATAGCAACACTGTTTACCTTCCACGCATGTCGTAAAAGGCGACTAAGGAGGTTATGGGATGGAGTTGGCTGTCCCATCCCATATAGGGTCAGTGATTCCAAAGCCATGATGAAGTCGGATGTGTCAGGCCGAAAGACACAGATATCGCAGCAATGTTGTAACCCATGACACAACGCATTCCGTTCTCCGGACTACATCCTGCTAATCTGCAGGAGTTTGAGAACAAACGCAGAAGAAGAAGAAATTCTTTGAAATTTTATCCCTGCGTTGCCGGGACCCATCGAAAACCGTGCGCAGCCCATAGAAAATCTCCCTGCACTCCTTCACAGATGCATGGAGTAATGAAAGAAAGTTGCCGGGATCAGGAAAGGCATCAATGAATACCACTGTAACATGTCATGCATGTCATAAGAGGCGATTAGCAAGTTTTGTGGACTGGCTTTTATGGACTCAGAAGTCAAAAATGACTCAGTCGTACTGAAGTCGGATGTGTCAGACCGATAGGCGAAGATATCCCAGCCCAGCTGTAAATTATAATACAACGCATTCTGTTCACTGGTCTCTATCCTGTAAATCTGCAGGAGTTTGAGAATTAACACGCAAGAAATATCTACATTAGAATGTGTTTTAATCCACTAACAAAGTTATTTCACTTAAAACTATAGGTGAAGCCTTATTTAATCTCCACAATGTCTGCCCTACACGATAATGTCACGGACGCGTGGCGACCAAATTCGCCAGGTGCAAGATGTGAAAATAAGGAAGCTGTATTACAAATTTACTCTATCATCCATTTTTTCCCCCGAATTCCAAGGATTTAGTAACACCAAGGATTTAGTAACACCAAGGATTTAGTAACACCAAGGATTTAGTAACACCAAGGATTTAGTAACACCAAGGATTTAGTAACACCAAGGATTTAGTAACAAGTAACGACAGAAAAAAAAACCACACATACACATAGAAAGGACATGCGATTTATTTCGACACCTTCAGAGTGTAAGACAGTTTCCCAAAGTGAGGCCCAGGCCCCACAGGGGGGATTTGATTGTTCAGGGGGGAAGGGGCGATTCGAACAAGACGTAATTAGGTTTCATTTAGGGAATAATTAAACTTATCCATATACAAAATATGTATATGTTACATAGGAGCGGGGAGGGGATTCGAGTTTTAGAAAGACATTGGTGGGACATGGTTAAAAAAACGTTGGGAAACATTGGTGAGGCGTGGTTAAAACAAGGTTGGGAAACATTGGTTGGGCATGGCTAAAAATTTTTTGGAGAAACATTGGTGGGCATGGTTAAAAATAAGGTCGGGAAACATTGGTGGGGAATGGTTAAAAATAAGGTCGGGAAACATTGGTGGGGCATGGTTAAAAATAAGGTCGGGAAACACTGGTGGGGCATGGTTAAAAATAAGGTCGGGAAACACTGGTGGGGCATGGTTAAAAATAAGGTCGGGAAACATTGGTGGGGCATGGTTAAAAGTAAGGTCGGGAAACACTGGGTCTAAGGGATGAGTTTATGATATTCTTTATCACATTTTCTTTCCTCCCATTAAAATATTTTTTTTCCTGATTTTTCTGTCTCATGCTGAAAGAGAGAGCCGCCTCCAGAGGGGCAAGGAATGCTGCTTAACACAGCTGATGGGCCAGTCACTGTAGACTTAGACTAGGATGTAATGCGTGCAACATAAGACGAACCATGCGTCAAATTGATTTTCTAACCTCCAGAACGAGTGTACAAAAATATTTCTTTACTCGACCTTTCTTCCAACATTGAAATGTTACACAGAAATACAACGTATTTCAGGGCGTCAACGCGTTCACTTACTCATGGATGGGTTAAAAATGTAGGAATGTTTAAATTTATTAAAATAATAGAGATAAATTGCCATATTTTAATACAAAGAACAGCGAGGCAAGACATGACCACGATGGACTGAACTAAGCAAAAACTATGAGGCAGCCGCTCTGACATGGAGAAGACTTGGAGCTTCGTCTTGTCGGCGGGCCTGAAGATCTAGCGAGACCAAAAGATTTTTGAACGCAGAAGAAGAAGAACAAGCCATAATTTGCAGGGACCAGATATGATTAGCAAAAGAATGGCTAACGCAGTGTTAACGCCATAAGAAGCGGATAACCTGCCCTGGTATGTGTGTGGAACGTCTACCGCTGTCAAATTCTTCCAAAATTGAATGATGAAGCTGAGTATTTAGTTGAAAGACACGAATATCGTTAGCTGGTCTGTAAGTCAACTTTCATTGGCTGGCGACCAAAAACTGACCAATGAAAAGCTCGGATTAGCCAAAATGAGTGTCGTTGTGTACGATTAGTCATAGCCATTTACAATATATGAGCTACAGGCTTATGGGAAATCAAAACTTATTGATTCATTTAACTATTCTCGTGTTTCCATTGGTCACTATGATTATAATTAGGGTGTGAGATGTTAGCGATCTCACATTTTAGTGGCTCTGCTATATGAGGGCGGTAGATATCTCCTCTCTCTCACAGTCTATACTTCCCGGATTAATCTGGTACCCGATTAAGGCCGGGTCGACCCGGGGGCCGTTGTGATCTGGAAAACATTTACGCCTCAACTGGGGAATGAACCAATGACCACTCATATGTGAAGCCAGTGCGCTAACCACTACGCTACGCCCTATGTTGGTGTAGATTATTCAATGCCTAGTAACACTGGTCCCATTTTCTTGCTGGTTTGTAAATTTATAAATCCTTTCACGGTATTTCTCTGTAAGCTTACATATTTTAAATTCTATCTTTCACAGCATTTCTCTATAAGCTTACACATTCTAAATTCTATCTTTAACAGCATTTCTCTGTAAGCTTACATATTCTAAATTCTATCTTTCACAGCATATCTCGATAAGCTTACACATTCTAAATTCTATCTTTAACAGCATTTCTCTGTAAGCTTACATATTCTAAATTCTATCTTTCACAGCATTTCTCGATAAGCTTACATATTCTAAATTCTATCTTTCACAGTATTTCTCTGTAAGCTTACACATTCTAAATTCTATCTTTCACAGTATTTCTCTATAAGCTTACATATTCTAAATTCTATCTTTCACAGTATTTCTCTGTAAGCTTACATATTCTAAATTCTATCTTTCACAGTATTTCTCTGTAAACTTACATATTCTAAATTCTATCTTTCACAGTATTTCTCTATAAACTTACATATTCTAAATTCTATCTTTCACAGTATTTCTCTGTAAACTTACATATTCTAAATTCTATCTTTCACAGCATTTCTCTATAAACTTACATATTCAAGTAGCCATTTTTTTTTTGCTGTGCCACAAAGAAACACACAAATTGCACAATTTTCAACTCACGGCGAGTTGAGGATGTTTCTCAAACACGCCTGAGTACTAACAGGTGCAACAACGATTACATAACGTTAACCCGTTCCCATCCGAATACCATAATTCTTTGACCAGGAGTAAGCAGACAGCATAATGACAAGTCGACACGAGAAGGAATGTTCTCAAAAATCTGGAGTGTGAAATTTTATGTTGAATGAGGATTATGTATGAAGCAACACAACAAAACGGATACATGCGCAGTCGTTTGATAAGAATAAGCAGAAAATAGGCCCGTTGCACTGACATACATATAACTGCCTGGTGTTCAGGGACTGGAAAGAATCAGGGACCAGACAGTGAGAACAGTATCTGATCTTCGTGTTGCAATTTCTCATGGTTAAGCGTACTTTTAGCACAACAATTTCTCATGGTTAAACGTGCTTTTAGCACAACAATTTCTCATGGTTAAAGGTATTTTTAGCACAATTTCTCATGGTTAAGCATGCTTTTAGTACAATTTCTCATGGTTAAGCATGCTTTTAGTACAATTTCTCATGGTTAAGCATGCTTTTAGTACAATTTCTCATGGTTAAGCATGCTTTTAGTACAATTTCTCATGGTTAAGCATGCTTTTAGTACATTTTCTCATGGTTAAGCGTACTTTTAGTACAACAATTTTTCATGGTTAAGAGTACTTTTAGCACACTAATTGCTCATAGTTAAGCTTACTTTTAACGCTGATAAAAAACTCTAACTATGCCGTTAAAGAGTAAAATGGCGACAACAAACTAATGTAACCATATTTTTTATTCAATATCTATACAGCTGTTCTATAGTTCACAGTTGCATAATTCGTTATAAGATTAATTTTTCTTTATATCAGAAGGGGCTGTCCATAAAAGATGTCAACAATTTTTTCTCATTTCTGACCCCCTTCCATAGTTTCTGTAAAAAAAAACACACACACGAAAGGACACACCTTTTTGCTGAATTTTTAAAATTAACCCCCTTCCCAAGGAAAAAACTAAACAACATACATTATACAGATTGAGTACCATAAAGACATACATGATTAGTTTCTCATTTTTAGCAAAGCAATTTCACATTCAAACTATTTCGTTGATGTATAAAAACAATATTGTTAACATCAACTTTTGTTTTCCCCCTCCCTTTTGTCAACAGCTGTCAAACATTTTTAGATACCCTTGCCAGATTCTTTAACATTCCCGAAAGACAAATAAAACCTTTATACCAGAAAGAAGACCTGATTCCTTTAAAAAATAGAAAGAAAAAGACCAGATTCTTTTATAATAGACAGAAGACCGGATTCCTTTATAATAGAAAGATGAAGGCCTGCTACCTTTATAATAGAAAGAAAAAGGTATGGTTCCTTTATAGCAGAAATAAGAGATAAATAAATGCAGCCTCTCTTCACGTTAGAAAGACAAGCCGAAAGTGCACATTCTATAAAACAAATATAGTTTCATTTTACATGGAACAGCTACGGCCTGGAGGTTAAAATCATCTTCATTTGACAGATGATTATATCAGCTCGTCTAGAGATAGCGACAAAATTTTTTAGATTTATCACAATGTCAATGTCACCCAATTGTAATAATAGTTTCTGGTTTTCTTTCTATTGCGAATCTCCTGTTAGTTTTACTCGAAAGATTAACATCCGTCACAACGAGAAAACCCTGAACTAGTCCGCGCGATACTTATACGGGATGTAGGTGTTACTGACTGTGAACAGTAACTAACAAATCTGCCACTACAGATAATTTGTCAATTAGTTCGCTGTCAAAAACACCTACGCACTACGGACCTTGATCATCTACAAAATATAAGCCCTATTGGATCATTGGGAATCATCTTTCCAACGTGACGCATTTCACTTTCCTCGTTCTTCTCATTGTTGTCGACACACACACGCCCATTTACAATATAAGACATACTGGCTAACGGGAATCAAGAATTCTGAAATGACTTATTTGACTATTCCCTTGATTTTTATTGACTGTCACACACTTTCGTGATCAACCAGTGACCAATGAAAGTCACGGGAATAGTTAAATCAGTCATTAAGAATGTTTGTTGTCCCTTTAGCCAGTAGTTATTATATCGTAAACGGTCATGATTATACAGTCATTCTGGCTCATTGGGGATTATCCTTATAGTGACAAATTTGACTTTTCTCATCATTTTCATTGGCCAAGTTATGTATATTTTATGTCGACAGCAAATACGATGGAGGGAAACGTCACATGTCACTTAAGTAGGAGGACTCCCAACTTAGCACACATGCTTTATATTGACGGTTGGCAACGGTTCTATCATGACCGACAGTAGATAACTTAAGATCTGTGGATTAACCCATGACCAAGTCTTCACTGCTGGCTGATCCGATCCGACTTATCTGCTTTTTTTTAATTAACTGCTATAAAAAGTTACCTATTTTTTAAAAAATGGTTTAATTGAATCAGCCGAGAACAGCGACGCGACCACAAGTCTCCATTAGTTAAAACTTACTCCTGACGGGAATTGAACCAGGTCTGTTCTAGCAGCACCGAATCGCTTTGCATCACAATTAAACAGGTTTTCCGTACTTGACCAACCACATCCTCTGGAAAAGATGTGGTCTCGTCAAGACTTTCAGCCTGTGTACTCGAGTCACTGAGAACAGACCAGTCGAAACAAGGACTATTACAACATAAACGAACATCCACAAGTACGGAAAACCTGTTTACTTGTGTTGCAAAGCGATTCGGTGCTGCTAGAACAGACCTGGTTCAATACCCGTCAGTTGTAAGAATTATTTTCATTTATCCTCATGCTTCCTACTTGAATTTACTTGATTAGTTAAGTAGGCCATGATTACACCCAAGCGAAAGTGTTCCTCGGAAATCTCTATGTCCTGGTTGTAATGAACAGTGCACGTTAAACCGGCCACGTATAATCCTGTGAGCTTATACAGGATCTGGTCAAAGTAAATGGTCACAAACTCAAGCCCGCAGAGAAGTAGGGGGGGGGGGAGAACTATATATATATATATCGTATTAACCATCATCCTGAAACCGCTATGTAGCGTATTCTGCTCCTTACTTGGATTATATTGTGGTCATAGGTGGGAGTTTGAGAATTAACACAGAAGTTTACAGATATAAGACTAACATTTCGATAAGAAATGTTTCTAGAATCTGACAGTTTATTGGCAACATGGGTTTCCAGCTAAGATGCCAGCATGAATTCTTAAACACCGAACTGGAACAAGCTCACATCACGCCCAACAAAGATAACACAATTCAACAATGCAGACCCTCCTCAACCTCTCATAAAAACAACAAAACACACATTTCAAACACATCTTTACGACTTCAAGACAAAAAAGAAAACCCGCACACGACCTCATCTGACATAACACTGACATGTGACACTGAAACTAACAAATATCACATCGAATTCTCAGATCTAATGTTCTATTAACACGGCAACCATCTCCACCGTTCAAAGATCGCAAGAAACTCCACCCTTGGAAAATAACCGGTAAGCTGTACATGGATAATTCTGCTCCTAACCACCCTCACATCTGATAAATATTATCTTCATCTTGAATCTTATAACAACATTTGTCTAGCACGTGTTTCCTATTTATTGATGTTCGCGGTGCCCACTTCAAATCGTGGGTATCAAAGGTAACAATACGGATGGCACAGTATAGTGTTGGTGTTTGTGGCCAGGTCGATAGTGATGCGAATATGCGTGAAAATGTCAAACAACGAAGACCGTGACCAGTTTCGATGGACAACCACAAAGATAAGCGTCCTGTGCGAGTAACGTTGATAAAGAGGCACCAACACATTCCGCACTTTTTGATGTGAATCACTATACCTAGCAGGAGTTTTTTTCTTCTGCGTTCGTTCTCAAACTCCTGCAGATCAGCAGGATGTAGAACATAGAACGCAAACGTTGTGTTATTGTTTACAGCTTAGCTGGATACCTGCGCCTTTTACCACAGTTTCTGGCACATTGACCATTTATGGTATGGGACAGACATCTCCACCCCAAAACCTTCGTCGCCTCGTACGACGTACAGTGTAGGTAAAAATGCCGCTGGTATTTGCTCGCTTTGTCGCACCAGCAAACGCATGTGCGACTAGAAGTTTGAGAACAAACGTAGTTGAACAAGAATTTCTACTGTTTAAATAACCACCAAAGACGAATTTGTCGGGCAATTGTTGCAAACAAAATAGCAATACAACGAATTTCCATTCTCTGGACTACATCCTGCTGGAAATCTAAAGGATAATTATCCTGCTACAAGAGAGATCATGTGGGAGTTTGAGAATGTGTCCTGCTACAAGAGAGATCATGTGGGAGTTTGAGAATGTGTTCTACTACAAGAAAGATCCAGCGGGAGTTTGAGAATGTGCTCTGCTAAAAGAAAGATCTAGTGGGAGTTTTAGAATGTGTCCTGCTACAAGAGAGATCCAGCGGGAGTTTGAGACTGAACTGAAGAAGAACAGATAACTAATGACAAGTATAAACATATTCAATCTCCTGCGTTATTATTTCCCCTGAATTCAAATGCCATGTATATTTGAGTTGTGTTTTTGTCTCAGGGCGAGGCCCACATTTGCAACATGTTGCCATGGGAAGGTAGTTGTAGAACATGTTGCATCTTTCATCTTCCATGTCGCTGTAATAATTATCCGCAAGCCCAGCAGTGTAATGTGTTCTTTTTGTTACCGAGAATTATATTGGGTAAGTGTATGCAAGGCCACATAAAGACTGGGTGTAGTTGAGAGGTTCAAACCCTCCACAAATGGAGAAAGAAATATTAATAAATTAAATGCAGTGGGATAATAAATAATGAAGTGGAGCATCATAATAAATAATGTAGAGAATGATAAACAATAATGTGGAGAATGATAATAAATAATCAAGTGGAGCATGATAATAAATAATCAAGTGGAGCATTCATATCAACAGGCGTGATTATATAATAAGAAACACGATAAAGACTCAGGCACCTCACCAATGCGTAGCTAGTGCATATTGCGTCCACGCTGAAACCTACAATTTAGCTTCCCCTTGCCCCGTTAAAAGGAAACTCGCCTCTGTGTGCTGTCGATGACAGAAATACAATATTAACAACTCTACAATTGAGCCCAGAATCAAGTAAACTCCATTCCCAAGATCCCAAATCCCAGTGCATCGAAAATTGTATAAATCACTTTACACTTATGTTAATATGAGCTTTTTGTAAAGAACTGAATGTGGGTTTAAAAATTGTAGAGGATTGACCTCACTGTACTTGGTTTCCCATACGTACTCGGTCACTCTAAATGATGCGGCGCACCGCCTGCCGAGAGTACCACCCATAGCACGTAACTCCATAACTTCAACCGATAATCCACAGGGATCTCAGAAAAAATACATGTCGATTGGCGCATTTGAATTAGAGTGTGAAAACTCGGCACATTTGAATTAGAGTGTGAAAACTCGGCACATTTGAATTAGAGTGTGAAAACAAATTTGTCCATTAGACTAGGGTGTAAAAAATCGGCGTATTTGAACTAGAGTATGATTTTAAAAAAGGCGCATTTGAACGGTGCAAAAATAGGCGCATTTGAAAAGTGTGAAAACTCGGCGCATTTGAACAGCGCAAAAATATCGGCGCATTTGAATAGTGTGAAAAATCGGCGAATTTGAACTAGAGTATGATAAAAAAAAAAGCCGCATTTGAACTTAGTGTGAAAATATTAGCGAACTGAATGGAAAAGGCTTGCTACCCCTGCTCTAACCCATGCCTTACTAGATGCACAAACATGACAGCTTGCGATTTTTACACAAAATGTTCTTCATCAATATGCCATTCTAACACGATACTATTGTAAACAGTGTTGTTTTTGTTACGACAAATAATTTCGACTCAAACATCTTCTTCATTTTTTGTCACAATTTTAAGGGTTATTTCCCTTTAAAGTCATGTTGATTTTCTTAAAATGGATCCTTGAAACTGTCGACACATAATTTCTATGATATTCTGCATTCATTTAAATTTGAAATTTATTTTTTTCAAATTGCACAAATAAAATGTTTTTGCATTTTCAAAAGGTATATATTTTTTTAATGAGTTTCATTTTTGTTTGGTTTTTCTAAAACAAATATTCAATATCGATTCCACTTAATTTGATTTCTGCATCCACTTTTTGTAAAAATTACACCCCTTTCCCTCCACAACACACATTATAGAGAAAGGATACCACATACAGTCATATATACATTTTTCCTTTTTTTTAAAACGTAATATTCATACCTGAAAATAATACATTTGAAATATTCATCAATCATATTTTTATCATGGAAAATCTGTAATAGTTTATAAGAGGATTAATGGTAAAATTACGTGTAACATTTCTCTCATATACGTGCTACACGCCATAAAAGAGAAACCTTTGATGCTTATGTCACGTCCGGTTCATATTTAGTGAACGCTGCAGAGAATGTGGTTCCGTTCGGGAAAAAATGTGGACACATTAATTGCCAACATTACACTCATAGCTTGTAGAATGTTGCAGGATCAGACGACATAGAGCATTTAAGCGGTGCTATAGTGTATGAAACCTGGTAGAGATTTTGGCATTTGGTAACCAGGTTTCTTAGTCTGTACTTATATCTATTAGTTGTCATGGAAACAGGAAGTGTTCCAGTTGTAGAAATTAATGATAGGCACATAACAACTTTACATAGTTGCCATATAGTTCAAATCTAAAGGGTTGTCCTATCGTTCAATCTAAAGGGTTGCCATATAGTTAAAATTGATAAACTAGTTTCCCTGTCTTTACCATCTGCTAAAAGAGACTGATCATCTACGGGTCTACCCGGAGTGCAATGATGTCAGTTCTTATATACTGGAAACTGATTATAGTCATCGCCCGTGTGGCGTCGGAGTCCAAAAGAGGAGCAAAGAATAGCAACAGTTTTTACTGTTTATCAAATCGTAAGAGGCGACAATGTAAGTTGCGGGGTAGAGCTGACTGCCGCATCCCATATAGGGTCAAGATCAACAAAACGTCGTGCTGAATTAGTTTTGTCAAATCGAAAGCCGCAGATATCGCACCAAAGCTACAAGACATGATATAACATATTCCATTCTCAGGATTGCACCATGTTCTTCTTCTGCGTTCATTCTCAAGCTCCTGCAGATCAGAAGGATGTAGTCTGAAGAACGGAATATATTGTGAAGGTTTACATCTTTGCTGCAATGTATGCGCTTTTCGGCCTGACACATCCGACGTCAGTATGGCTTCTGTGTCATTTCGCCCGATATGGGCTGTTACAACCAATTCCATCCCACAACCTCCTTAGTCGCGTCTTACAACTTGCATGGTAGTTAAAAAGTATTGATTTACCCACCTTTTGGCTAAATTTCTAGTACTGAAAGTAATGTTCTGATTTGTACATGGGGGTGAGGTGTACACTCCCAACACTCTATAGCCTTGATCGTCTTGAATCTACAGCTAATACCTACACACATTCAAATAAATCTTTTGGGTCATGTTTCAGAATATTGCCACGCCTTTAGTTGGTCACTATTTATATACTTTTTGCCACCTGCTAACGTCGACCAACGAAAGAAATGCACGAGAATAATCGAAAACATGACCCCAAAAGGCATGTTTGAATTGTTAGTTTATCTTCTATTGGCGAGAGTTACGGTCTAGTGCTCCAGGGTGAGACATTCCATACGCATGAGAATAACATACATGAACAACACTAACACGCGGAAGACGGATGTGTCGGGCCATTGGCGGAAATAAAACTGCGACACAAAGTATTTCCATTTTCTGGACTACATCCAGCTGGAAATCTAGTCGGACCATTGTCCTGCTACAAGAGAGCCAGTGGGAGTATGAGAATGAACGTTGAAGAAGAAAGAAAAACAAAACTAACAAGTGTTTATACTCCCCCTCCCCCACAGAAAAAAAAGATCAAACAGAATCACGCATTACATTATGAAGCATATCTCCTGTCCAGACAACCTCATACAAAGAGACGCCACATGATCTTCGACGTTCTGCTCATTGTAAATGATTCAGTGCATCACACATGTGACATATTTCATTGGTTATACCAAATCTGACAGTAACTAATTGTATTGCCTATCATATTCTAGGTACTTGTGCACAGGTGGCACTCACAGATGGCTTGTAAGACGCTATACATACGCGCGTGAGTCTGCGCGTGTGCTCTTTTCAATATTGGTTTATGATGACATATTGAGAAGTCGTACTGGCTTCGTAGTTAGTACGCTGCATTCCTACTCCATTGTTCTAGGTTAGATTTTATATTTCAATCTACAAAAAATTAGTCTAATGAAACTTTGTTGACCCAGCCTAACGAAATCAGCACAAGGTCTGAGACAGTAAAAAAAAATGGGGATGATGCTGACTACATCACCCTTAGATATGGTAGTCTCAAACAATTTTCCCAAAATATATTTGGCATCGTGCTGACCACATCACCCTTAGATATGGTAGTCTCAAACAATTTTCCCAAAATATATTTGGCATCGTGCTGACCACATCACCCGTAGGATTGACAATAAATAAGCGACAAACATCGAATTCTCATTAGATTGATAAGAAATGCGTTGGTAGGAAATGGTACCACTATAATAACCGATAACATGTTTTATCGAGTCTTACCCCAATCATGGAATATATTAAGAGACAACAGATCAAATGGTTTGCATACATCAGCAGACTACTACCAGACAGCATACCACATCAAGCTATGCTACAGAGATACAGTGAAGGCAGACCTATAGGCCGACCACGAAAACGATGGACCACTGAAATAAAAGAGGCGACAAACTCCACAATATACTCAGCACACAAGAGAACCGTCTCTAGAAAACTCTTCTACCCCTAACGGTGAAAGATAATAAAGGGGTTTTAATGTCATTACTTAACTACATGCCTACATAAAGACACTATTAAGACATCACCGACTCAATTTGAGATAGGCAAAAATTCCTGGGAGAATCATGCGCAAGACAGATCCGATTGGCGTCGCAGAATCAAGAATCATGCAGCAGCTGCAGAGAACGCCAGGCACAATAATGCGCAGCAAAAACGCGCTAGAAGATATACAAGAGCTGCTCAATGTCACACAAGCTCCTCTCACACATGACCAGAGTGTGGTAGACAATTTCAACCACGTATAGGACTCATTAGACATCATCATCGTAGACGCACACCGTAGACATCATCACCTTCATCATCAGCATCATCCCAATGAGCTGAATGGTCATCGTCGACTTCGACGGACGAACAACAATGGAAGGCCTGTAATCGTCTCTCCATGTCTGCAGCGAGTGTCCAACTCTCGCAACCACACATCACAATAGAAACAACTAGTGAATTATACAGTGTGATTATTACCTCTAACACTCTAAATGAGTGGTAGTGTATCATTATATTTGAAGCATGACAAAATGTGAACAATTCTACACAAGTGACCATTCCTGAAAACTCTTCCCTGAATTCAACCAAATCCTGTTATTTTCCATTTTTTGCTTTCACGCCTGTGTTCGTGACATATCTCAGGCCTGGTGCCAGAAGGAAGTCTACCCATTTTCCAGCTGGTGACAACGCGATTACGGAGATGAAAGTAATGTCATTAGCTGATTTTTTTTTTCCCAGCGACCAAATGTATGTATATTGTGTGTGCTCTCTGTTCGTATTTGTGACACAGCTAGCACACGCGTGTCTTAGAATCTATACGCGAATGACGCGTGCGCCTCAAATTGGTGTCAGTTGAGAGTAACCAAGATACAGCGAAATCATCAGCGCATATAATACACAATTCCAGAAACCTGGATAACTGGGTTATCCAATTTAGCTGTGTAGATGGGGGAATAGACTATACATGGAATTGTACACCGTTACTAAACTACGACAGGACCATAACAACCAGGAAATATATTTAAAGAACGCGATTTGTTATATGTCCAATGTGTTGTGTATCCAATGTGTTGTGTATCCAATGTGTTGTGTATCCAATGTGTTGTGTATCCAATGTGTTGTGTATCCAATGTGTTGTGTATCCAATGTGTTGTGTAAAATTAGCAAGAAGCTAAAAATAGCGATAACCACAACCCTCCCCCTTTGAGTTTCCAGCATGCCCCCTCCAAAAAAGTCACTAAAAAATGAATGAACTTGTATATGTAGCCACCACCCCCCTCCCACCAATGAAGTATCTACTGTCCAGTATTTTCCACCACCAATCCTGCAAAATCATATAACATGAAACAACAAGAGTAAGATGAAGGCCAAGAATAAGATGGATTGAAGGAGTTACCAATATTCCGAGACGTCACAATATTACTACATATCAAGCGACCAAACGCGCCATAGCCTGAAAACCGATCGTTATTCAATCATGCGACGCCTGACAGCAAAGGCAGAGAAAAGACAATAGATGGACAGAATTTACAGGGAAGGTAATAAATGCGTACCCTTGACTGAATGTACATTGAATTTTGGCGAATGTATTATTTGAATGGCTCAGAAACATGGACACTAAATAAACAATTAGAAGACAGAATTGATGCCTTTGAGATGTGGGTATATAGAAGAATAGGGAGAACATCATGGAAAGAGAAGAAAACAAATAAAGAGGTGCTAAAGACACTTAATATGAAGAAAGAATTACTAAGAGAAATAAAGATCAGGCAAATAAAATATTTTGGACACATTAAAAGACATGACACCCTATTGAAGACCTTACTTGAGGGTAAAGTCAAAGGGAAGCGAGTAAGAGGTAGGCAGAGATACAAGTGGGAGAGTAACATTACACGATGGACATGTTACATTCTAGCAGAGTGCACCACCAACACAAGAGACAGGGGATGTTGAAGATCCGTTGCAGCCAACCGTCGTTAAGGAGACGGCACTTGATGATGATTATTTGAATGTGTATAAATACACGTGGAATGAGTAAGAACGTACAGATTGCAAACTCAGATCCCAATAACAATAAAGAAATGGGATATACCTTCTCTCACCCCTTTCACGTGCATATAGTACTTGCTTATATGTTGCTATCTGAATGTAAACAGGAAGTGAGTTTCCCGCGCTGTTTGTCCGACGTCACCACTACCCAAGAGACCACTCCCACTTCCTGATTTCTTGCAGAGATTAAATGAAATCTACATTGAGCTGAATCCGAAAGGTGGAAGGTGAGCTAGCAGGGAACCTTCATCCAGATACGGGACATAAGGTAGTTCCTGGCTATTTGTCATCAAGGCAGATAGAAATATCTGGAAAGTTTGATAACATCACACGGAAAATGTATTTCACAAATCAACAACAGACAGGTCATGTAAAAATAGTATTTACAAAAATGACGAACACTGCCCGCAGCTAAGTGGTTAAGCCATTAACAAGAAATTACGGGTTCGAGATAGGGCCGCGGTGTGTTGTATGCAAGTGCATTTTTTCAGGAGATATCTGTCAATAGTATTATTTATAAGAGACGGATTTAGTTGTTTTTAGAGATATTCTCAGTAGGTCACAACATGCCGTGGCTCTCGACGGTACACACCTTTTAACTGAATTATTAAGACCTTCACTCGTTCCTTGTCTTGATAATTCGCGTGTTTTCTGTTTCTCAATATTTATATACCTGGAACTGCATGCCAACAATAGCCTAGACTACTCCAATTATTTACATAGTAACCAATGGAAATCGTGGTCAGCATAGTTGAATAACTGACAGAAGCAGTCAGGTGTAATCAACACAGTTGAATAACTGTCAGAAGCAGAATCAGGTGTAATCCGCACAGTTGAATAACTGTCAGAAGCAGAATCAGGTGTAATCCGCACAGTTGAATAACTGTCAGAAGCAGAATCAGGTGTAATCCGCACAGTTGAATAACTGACAGAAGCACAGTCAGGTGTAATCCGCACAGTTGAATAACTGACAGAAGCACAGTCAGGTGTAATCAACACAGTTCAATAACTGAGCTTGTATAAAGTTTTTAGTCTAACATTCATGATTATGTTAATGTGTTTTCTTCTTCTTCAGCTATCATTAGTGTTGTTAATGTGTTTATGGATGCATGTTTAGTTCTTGAAAGGGGGGCATCCTAGTGCGACAGTGTCCAAGGATCATAGAGAGCCATATGTCTTCTACATTTACTATATATTTTGACTTTCAAATGGTGCACAGAATGGAAAAGTAAAGCAACACCTAATTCTCCTTAGTCGCATCTCGCAACATGCGTGAAAAGTGTCCGTATTACTCCATGCATGGTAAGTGTCAGTATTATTCTTTGCTCTCTTGTTTGGCCCATCAACTTATCGGCGTCTACACAATCAAGGCGCAATGACAGCTGCAGAAACACGGACACGGAAAAATCACGTTTATCGTGAATGTATCACTAGCATCTTCCACATCAGGCAAAAATGAGGAACCGGACCTCCTGTATAGAAACGAGAGGAACCGGACCTCCTGTATAGAAACGAGAGGAACCGGACCTCCTGATTAAAAATGGTCAATTCAAAGAACAGGTACCATCTTAAATTTCTTGTTATACTTTGAGATGAAGCAGAAAACTAAATGGAAACCGACAACATTCCTTCACAAATTATTCTGTGCGAATTTCTAGCAATGGTTTGGATAGCAATGTACATATGCAAATAACGGTTCAGATGGAACTTGAGTCACATAGGCGGCGTCCTCTCTCTCTCTTTCTCTCTCTCTCTCACTCGGGTAATTATACTTGTTCATACATAGACACTCTCTCTCATACACAGGTTCCCCTACACACACGCACTATCTCACACACCTTTACTCACTCTCTCATACACATGTTCCCCTACACACACGCACTATGTCACACACCTTTACTCACTCTCTCATACATACACGCACTATCTCACACACCTTTACTCACTCTCTCATACACAGGTTCCCCTACACACGCGCACTATCTTACATACCATTACTCACTCTCTCATACACACACGCACTATCTCACACACATGTACTCACTCTCTCATACACACTATCTCACACACATGTACTCACTCTCTCATACACACACGCACTATCTCACACACATGTACTCACTCTCTCATACCTGTACTCACTCTCTCATACCTGTTTTCACTCTTTCATACCTTTACTCACTCTCTCATACACACAGTCACTCTCACACACATGCACTATCTCACACACAGATACTCACTTGTATACACACATGCACATTCCCTCATAGGTACTCACTCGTACTAGGAGGTGCCCACTCAAGCACATAAGTCACTTTCACACAGAACCACACTCGCTTAAATAGTGGAATGCCCACACACAAATACGCTGTCACACAAACCAAGCTCAGACTATGTCTCTCACACACGTTCAAGCCTCTCTCTCACACACGTTCAAGCCTCTCTCACACACACATATACCCACATAGAAGAACGCTCACAAACGGACACTATTTCTCACACGCTCAAACAGACACCTAGGCTCTCTCTCACACAGAGAAACACTCATACACAGACATGGATGATATTTCTCTCTCACACACACGCTCAAACAGACAACTTGGTTCGCTTCTCACACCTACACATTCTCACGCGCACACGTCGTCCTTCACACACAAAAAAAAACACATCCAACTTTCCTACCCACAACAGATTTCCCTGACGTTCAACGAGAGATAACTAACTACCTGTGTCGACCCTCATACATACCAAGCTACAGACTGGTAAAGCAACTACTGGTACTAAAATCAACCACTAGTCGTGACCGGGTGTCAGCCGATAGGTAGAAGGTGTCAAAACCAGTTCGTTCTGACATGTGTTCTTGTGGTGGAAACAGAAAATACACGTCGGTAGAACAAAGAACAGGTTGCAGTATGCCAGCGTTTCTCAGAATATGTAAATTGAAGTAGGAAACACGAGGGTAAATGATAATAATTCTCACCACAGACGTGAATTCAACCAGGTACATTCTAGCGGCACCGAATTGACGAGATCACGTCTTTTTGGGAATGTGGTTGGTCATGTACGGAAAACCTGTTTACTTGAGTTGCAAGGCGATTCGGTGCTGCTAGAACGAACTTTGTTCAATTCCCGTCAACTGTAAGAATTATTTTCAAAATATGTAGAGGAAATCGTCTTCAAGAGCAGGTACGTTTCTCTCGCAGCTTCTGACAGGATCAAGCCACCATCCTTATTTGTTCCTGTATTATACTATACAATATTTCATCTCCCGTGCTACCCTGACGTGGACTTCCAGGTTGAGAGTGCAAAGAATAGGGTCGGTATCTTCTTTCCAGGCATGTCGCAGGAGGCGACTAAAGAAATCCTGGGGATAGGTTGACAACCTGTCCCTTGTGAAAACATCTCTGCATGTCTTATCTTGATTTCTGACTTTTGTCTTGTATCAATTTGAGAAATGGTGCCAGCGGACATTACGTTTTGTGTGGCAGACTCTTTGGTGACGAAGAGTACCATCACATATTCACCATCACATGAGTATGGTCCACTAGATCAAAGAGAAGAATGATGAATGAATGCTCCAGAAGTATATGATACGCTTCTGGCAGAACGTGATGATTCTGGGATACTGCCACGCAGGAACGCCTCCCATCAGAGACTAAATATACATCCATAAACTCCCTCAGATTCTAGGATACTGCCACGCAGGAACGCCTCCCATCAGAGACTAAATATACATCCATAAACTCCCTCAGATTCTGGGATACTGCCACGCAGGAACGCCTCCCATCAGAGACTAAATATACATCCATAAACTCCCTCAGATTCTGGGATGCTGCCACGCAGGAACGCCTCCCATCAGAGACTAAATATACATCCATAAACTCCCTCAGATTCTGGGATACTGCCACGCAGGAACGCCTCCCATCAGAGACTAAATATACATCCATAAACTCCCTCAGATTCTGGGATACTGCCACGCAGGAACGCCTCCCATCAGAGACTAAATATACATCCATAAACTCCCTCAGATTCTGGGATACTGCCAAGCAGGAACGCCTCCCATCAGAGACTAAACATACATCCATAAACTCCCTCAGATTCTGGGATACTGCCACGCAGGAACGCCTCCCATCAGAGACTAAACATACATCCATAAACTCCCTCAGATTCTGGGATACTGCCACGCAGGAACGCCTCCCATCAGAGACTAAACATACATCCATAAACTCCCTCAGATTCTGGGATACTGCCACGCAGGAACGCCTCCCATCAGAGACTAAACATACATCCATAAACTCCCTCAGATTCTGGGATACTGCCACGCAGGAACGCCTCCCATCAGAGACTAAACATACATCCATAAACTCCCTCAGATTCTGGGATACTGCCACGCAGGAACGCCTCCCATCAGAGACTAAACATACATCCATAAACTCCCTCAGATTCTGGGATACTGCCACGCAGGAACGCCTCCCATCAGAGACTAAACATACATCCATAAACTCCCTCAGATTCTGGGATACTGCCACGCAGGAACGCCTCCCATCAGAGACTAAACATACATCCATAAACTCCCTCAGATTCTGGGATACTGCCACGCAGGAACGCCTCCCATCAGAGACTAAACATACATCCATAAACTCCCTCAGATTCTGGGATACTGCCACGCAGGAACGCCTCCCATCAGAGACTAAACATACATCCATAAACTCCCTCAGATTCTGGGATACTGCCACGCAGGAACGCCTCCCATCAGAGACTAAACATACATCCATAAACTCCCTCAGATTCTGGGATACTGCCACGCAGGAACGCCTCCCATCAGAGACTAAACATACATCCATAAACTCCCTCAGATTCTGGGATACTGCCACGCAGGAACGCCTCCCATCAGAGACTAAACATCCATAAACTCCCGTGCCTTTAAGACAACAAATTCTATGTGAGTTCATGTGTCACCTCGGTTACTCAATTGAGTAGGATCCTGCTTTTGTAAAAAAAGGCTATGGGCTGTCGAGTTACCTGCTAACAACTAAGATAAACCATACACGTATCATATGCAGGTATAAGTACAGTGACTCGATTCATATGTTGACCACCTTCGTATGTTGATCACATTGCTAGCCCCCTGGTGCTCTGCAACCGTAGAGAGGTACATATGTACGTACATACATACATACATACATACATACATACATACATACATACATACATACATACATACATACATACATACATACATACATACATACATACATACATACATACATACATACATACATACATACATACATACATATTATTTGCGCAAGATGAAAGGGTCACACAATAAATATGCTAAAATGCAATCAAATAAACCAATCACATGGAGATGCCACCAAATAAACAACATATGCGAAAATAAATCATACAATGAACACCAATCTGTTTATTTAAAAAACAATATCTCAATATAAACGACATAGTCGATTCGTCCCAAGAAACAAGACACTACATAATTAAACAAGCCACAAAACAGAGAACTGTGGAAACCATAACAAAAATTATATACCACATACGCTGAATGGTTAACACAACAAAAGCACGAAAGGCCACCAACAATACATATACCGACATGCTGAAGTCACGAAATTGACCATATAGTAAGAAATCAATATATTAAACCACGTATGCCGCGGAAGACGGATGTGTAGGGCCATTGGCGCAAATAAAACGGCGACACAACGCATTTCCATTCTCTGGACTACGTTCTGGAAATCTAATAGGACCATGGTCCTGATACAAGAGATATACAGTGGGAGTTTGAGAATGAACGGTGAAGAAGAAGAAGACGAAGAAACCAGGTATAACAATATGCTGCATAAGCCAAACACACAGAAATGAACCACTCAATAAACAACGAATGTTGTTATGCCGTATTTGTAGAAATCTGAACGTCTAGCCAATTAGTATATGAACGTAGACAGCGCCGTATCTTACTACTTGTGTTATTTTCTTGATAAAGGTATTTTTATCGAAACGTCAACTTCCGTACGTTATCATGTGTATCACCAGTGATTAAACTTCATTATCCTATTCCAAGTCTCACCCCCCCCCTCCCCCCTGCTGATATGAATTGCACACTAAAAGAGAAATATTGAGAAGCCACACAGAAAACTAGATACACACACACAATCTACTACGATATTTGAAATATACACGAAGCCATAAAAACACACCTGTAGATAATATGGGGGGGGGGGAAGAGTGTTTAAACGCTTCCTTGGTGTTTTTTTTTTAAACTTTCAACCTAAGACAGGAGTCTATGTTGGTTGTACAGAGCCGTGTTAGTCATGTATAGATGTTCCTTAGCAGATCTGAACATGGACTGGTAGGAGGAACGTGGACAAAATATGGGCGAAAATCCTAAGATGTTTTCAAACAAATGTCATCAAATATAAGATCTGACAAACAATAACGCACGCATGTCCTTTTTTTTTTTCTTAAACGTAAACCCCTTCCCCCCCCTCCCTGAGTAGATCATATCTATTATCTATTATATTTTCGACAAATGCTGTTTGGCGTCTCGTGGTCAAGTTTTTGTCTGTGGCCATGTTTGTTGTGTTTGCCATAGTCAGGCCGTGATTGGGTCGTAATTATTCATGTATCATTTTTAAGGTCCCGCATAAAATATGTACCACACCTTTCAAGATCGTAGATAAGGAAGGGTGAGGTTTTGGGAGGTTCAAACGCCTGACTTTCCTAGGAAGATGGTACGTTACACCTACAACAAGGAGGAACGCCAATAGAAGGAGTACATCTCTCCTGATGATGTTTCAGACAAGGACACCAAAAACATCAACGAAAATGAAGAAACCACCTTTTTTGGTGTTTTCTCTTGATTCTTGATTAGAAACTGGTCTCACAGCACGTGGGGCATTCCCATAAGTGTTCCGCCTTCTGTTCCAGCAGCCATTCGATTCGATGATATGTTGAGTGTCTAGTGCTGCCGAACAGACGTCGACATTAGGGCACAACTCTGGCCCTTGTGACAGGTTTCTTTGTTGTTCCGCCCACCCACGTCGTGCCCATAACTAGTTCAAGCACAACGTCGGCCCGTCGGAACAACATGGTAACTGTTATCGAAGGTTACTGCTACAGGGTTTCGTGTTTTTATTTAAGGTAACCCCTCTCCCCTCAATCGAAAAAAAGTATTTGGGGCCGTATACTTACAGTGATACTACAAACATCCCTATAGGGGATGGGGAATTCTATTTTTTTTTAAATTAGGTCATTCGCACGTTTACGTGTGTAAATATACGTGTGTAAATATACGTGTGTAAATATCTATATGTAGAGATCAATGTAATGCCCTTTCTCTGTGAAAAAACGCTACGATGTATGTGTGTGTGGGGGGGGGGGGGCAGGGAGGGTATGTGTTCGAAATAAAAGATGTTTAACCGACATTTTGGCTGATTCATAGCCCTAAGTCCTGTTCTGATGTAAGAGGGAGGGAGCGGATCTGAACCCACATACTATGGACTTGAATGATAATAGTAACACCCCCTCCTTCCCTACCACGTATCAAGTGGCATGAATTTATCAATGTAACATGCATGCATAAATAAAGAGAAAAAAATACGCCTGTGTGTTACCCTGCCCCGAGAGGGGAGAAAAGAAAAGCACCACTGTTTACCTTTCATCCATATCGTAAGAGGAGATTAAGGAGGTTATGGAATGGAGTTTGCTGTCCCATACCATATAGGGCAAGTGACTCAAATCCATGCTGAAGTCGGATGTGTCGGGCCGAAAGAAGCAGATATCGCATAAATGCTGAAAACCATGACACAACTCTTTCCGTTCTCCGGACTGCATCCTGCTAATATTCAGAAGTTTGAGAACAAACGCAGAAGAAAAAATTAATAATTAAAAAAAATACCCAAAGAAATAAATAATATCTCGCCGACACCTCTCACAAGAAACTGAGTGCAAACAGCGTGACAACAACCATGATCTTCCGCATTATAAGACCTAGTGACTAATAGGAAACCAAGCCTTCTAAAATGACTCATTTTGACTACTTTTCTTGGTTTCATTGGCTGTCACACAAAATATAATAATCTCAACGACCAATGAAAATCACGAGAACAATCAACGGAATCATTAAGAGGGGTTGATTCCCCATTAGCCAGTAGGATTAATTATCGAACATATGTTCAATAAGTAATCACTAAACAAGGAATCCAAAAGGTAACAATAGCAGGGCACAATTCACAATAGACGATGTATATATAGAATATCCACACAAGCCTAGAGATACAATCAGAACACCGACAGGAAAATTCTGCAATAATTATGATGCAGAAATCCAGGCAATTATTGTGGCAGCTAAAAACTGCTGAACTCCAACTCTGGCCTACAGCCTGTGGTATTCCTGACAGATGCAAGGTCAGTGCTTCAAGCTCTCCAGTCTGAAAAACTAACAGACTTGAAAAAACTACTTAGCGAATTGTCTTACCAGTATAGGGTAACCATGCAGTGGATACCCTCTCACTGTGGAATACCAGGAAATGAAAAAGCAGACCAACTGGCTAAGGAAGGTGCTGCCGAAGACCAACCAGATATACCAATCACCTACCATCAGAAAAAAACAGATGATCAAGTCAATAAGAAAGCCACAAACACCAACACAAGATGACTATCACATTATGAACAGATCAGAACAAGTTATAATTCTACGTCTCAGAACAGGACACAACCGATTCCGCAGTCACATGTATACAAAGTTCAAGATTGGCAACACGCCATGTGTACATGTGGACAGGCAGCACAGAGTGCCAAAAGAGTGTTCTGAGCATGAAACGCTGAGGCAGACATATTGGCCAGAGGAAACAACACTGGAATCAAAGCTCTATGGGACACTGTATGAACTACAAAAGACAGTGAGTTTTATTAAGGAGACAGAATTACAGATATAGACATGTTTCAAGTGAACGAAAGAAGAAGAAAACAATAGACGATGTGACAACAATAAAACTGAGAGATACTAGGGGACCACAACGTTGAAAAACACATACCAAGATAGTACTGAAACTAAATGATAATATAATTGAGTTTAATGCAGTCATGGCGTCCCAAGAAGTACTCGGTCCCTTTTACTCTGACAATGGGCTCATGCCCTTTGACCCACATAATTTTCTGAAACTAAGAAAGCTCTGGCACTAATTTTTAATAAATGATAGTGGCCCGAAGAGTCGATTATAGTTTGTGTTGTTAACACACACACACACACACACCTTGACTTACTGAACATGAAAGAAGACTGATGATTTGGATATCCTACAAAACAACAATAGAAGCCGCGTTAACACAGTGGTTAGTGCTCCGGGTATACTAATAAGGCTGTCCATGGTTCGAATTCAAGTGCATGAGGCAGGAAATAGAACAATCTAGGAACACGGCGGAGACACCTCACTACACAACAACATCGAATCTGATTACCACAGAAAGTTTATCTAAAAACGAATACCTCAAATCCCTAAAAGCAGGCTATGCCTTAAATAAAGGTGTAACAATGGAATTTACAACACCCAGAAACAAAGCAACAGAAAAATAACACAACCAAAAACATCGATAAATGTCTAGGCCAACTTAAAGAAAACTTGATTAAAAACACGCACACCTAACATCGATTCTTACCTCTGAAAACCATTTTCTGACAAGCTGAAACTCGCGAAACATTAATATTACAAATGTCCTAAACCACAAATCACGAAAACTACTTCAGATGTTCAACCGTTGCCAATTTAGCAAACTGTCTGCAACCGCAAATGTTCGATGTCGTATCTGGACGAATGAATCGAAAACATCAGCGCGCCGGCTGTCTCACTTTGCGCGCACACCTTGCTAGATTGAATAATTCGGAAAGAGAACGCAGAATAAATATCAAAGCTGGTATACGCGTCGTCACGGCCACAGGATACGTTTAACTGTAGTTCTCGGTTGTTACACCTTTTTTAAGAGTGAAATTACCTTGGCGCACGAATGAGCACCAGTGGTAGAAAGGCTTCAAAGTTCGCAACATCTATCCGGGCCACTCACCGCGCAGGTCACTGAGAATCAAACCCCGCCCACTTACGGCAGAGATCAAGACCGTTATAATTTTTCTCCCGATCGCAAGGCGTACCTGACAATGAAGTCTGTCTTTACCTTCCACGTGGAGTTCACTACGTGTGATGCCTTGGCGAAAGGTTGGGGGACGAGGGCTAAGGTTTAACAGCCAGGCCCCGCCTCTCCAGATAAAAGTAAGGCGATATAACGCTCCGCCCTTTACCTGGGACAGACTGGAGGTAACGGGACCAGGCCTCGCGAACTCTACTGTCACAAGCCAAGTCTTTCATTTCGATTTTCAACTCTCTCCGCTGAACCATTACGCGTTTTATTTAACAGTAGAAGTCCTCTCTTAGAAGACGGGCCCCTGTTTATGTAGGCTCGAAATACAAGCATAGTGTCGTTAAAAACTATAATCTACTATTACTATGACTGTCGAAAGAGACACACAAGGAAGGATGGGTATGGGATTAGCCAAAACATCAGTAGTTGTTCAATGTAACAAAAAATATACTGAATTCGAATGTATAAGTTAGAAGGCGCACAAATCACAGCGACGTTCTAAACTTTGACACAATACATTTTGTTCTGCTACAGGGTGGGAGTGTGAGAACACTCATCTAATCGATAGAAACTAGAATGTCCAATACTCAATAGAGGGTCTGAACAGTGACAATGAAACTGGATGAATCATCATTGATAGTGAAATGTTAGCCCTATATAGCAGAAATATATCGCAAGACCATATATTGGGGTCGGTTGGATGCGGGTCTTCAATACTCAACCCCGAAAAAAAACCATTGTCATTTACTACAAAGAAAGTAGTAAATATCGGGGGGGGGGGAGAAGAGACCCATCTCCCCTACAACCCCCTCCCCAAAATACTCCACAGAAACGCCGTGAATAACATCAGTTAGGTAAAAGTAAATCAGAGAAGAGACACATCAAAATTTCATCACAGATGTTATCAGAAAAAGGCCGTTGGTCCTACATCGGGCATGTCCTACGCGCAGACCTCAACAGAATACACCACCAATCTCTTGAATGGATACCTACAGGCAAAAGAGCCAGGCGAAGACCAAAAGAAACACTCAGAAGAACAATAAACAATCAATATTCATACTATCCAAGAGCTTTGAACTATGCACAGAATAGCTTTGAACAGATATAATTGGAGAGATCTGACCTCTGCCCTATGCGCTAACTTCAGCGCTAAATGAAAATGAATGAATGAATGAAATGAGACTGCTGGTTATGGTTACCTTTACCGACTGAGGATCTCATGAATGTCCACGTGGATCCAGAACACAAACACCGGAACACATAATTCAGGATTGCCAAATATATAAAGAGCAGAGACAGCAGACCTGGCCAGCGGATACAGATTTGAGAGAAAGACTATGGGGCGGCCGCTCTCACTTGGAGAAGACAGTGGACTTCGTCCTGACGGCAGTCCTGACAATATAAAGTGACCACAGATGCTGAACATAGAAGTGGGTAAAAATCAAACGCCTCTGACCATATCTTCGGCCCTCAAATATAGATCACTGTTTGAATTGCATGTGGAATTTTGTGTGGAAACGAAGACAGAGAGGAGAGGAGAGTAGAGTATTACACTACTATGAACTGTCATGAATGTCGTAAGAAGCGACTAGGAGGGAATGGAAGATGATGTTGACTCTCCCAACCAAAAGAAGTTCACAGTGAAGCAGAAGCGATACTGAAATCGGAGGTGTTCGACTAAAAGGTGCAGATATCGACTTCACGACATGACTGAACGCATTTCGTTTTCCAGACTGTTAGAAACAACTACATAGAGTGTATATTTCACATTATGCAGAGACGTTGCTTGTGACATATGTAATGACAACCGCTTTCCTAAGGGAAGTTGCTTGTGACGTGTGTTATGACAGCCGCTTGTCCGCAGAGAAAGTGCTTGTGGCGTGTGTTATGACAGCCGCTTGTCTGCAGAAAAGTTGCTTATTACGTGTGTAATGACAGCCGCTTTCCGCAGAGAAGTTGCATGTGACGTGTAATGACAGCCGCTTTCCGCAGAGAAGTTGCCTGTTGCGTGTGTAAGGACAGCCGCTTATTAGCAGAGAAGTTGCCTGTGTCGTGTGTAAGGACAGCCGCTTGTCCGCAGAGAATTTGCCTGTGGCGTGTGTAAGGACAGCCGCTTGTTCGCAGAGAAGTTGCCTGTGGCGTGTGTAAGGACAGCCGCTTGTCCGCAGAGAAATTACGACGTGTGTAATGATATACTCTTGTTGGCGCTGTCGCTACGCCATGTACAATGCAAGTTTAAAAAAAAAATATAACCCTGCCACAGAGATAATAACACTTTCTTACATGGATTCAAACCCTGTACCAACGTTATATCTCGGTATCAGATCAATGTAGTCGCTTGGTAGGACTACGTCCTGCTAATCTCGGGAGTCTGCGAACGCAGAAAAAAAGATATAAGATAAATTACTCTGAAGTGTTCTGCTTCCTCTTCTTCAGTGATTCATTGTTTGTTAGTTTGTTTATTTGTGTTTGTTTGATTGTTTATTTGTTTGTTTATTTGTTTGTTTATTTGTGTTTGTAAAGAGATAAATCTTCAATGTCGGGCAACAACCAGAAACTGGAAATGGGAGGAAGGAAGTTGCAGTAATTCGAGGCAAATATCAACATTTACAGAAATAGATGGACCTGTTACCAATATTATATTATTGATATATGTAGCATTAATGTGGCAGATCTCCTCTATGGATGTGTGGACATTTGTGTGGCAGATCCCCTCTATGGATGTGTGGACATTTGTGTGGCAGATACTAGGTTTAGCCTAGGTTTGAGCACGAGTCAGACATTAGCCTAAGTTTGAGCACCAGTCAGACATTAGCCTAAGTTTGAGTACGAGTCAGACATTAGCCTAAGTGTGAGCACGTCTCAGACAGTAGCTTAAGTTTGAGTACGAGTCAGACATTAGCCTAAGTTTGAGCACCAGTCAGACATTAGCCTAAGTTTGAGCACCAGTCAGACATTAGCCTAAGTTTGAGCACCAGTCAGACATTAGCCTAAGTTTGAGTACTAGTCAGACATTAGCCTAAGTTTGAGCACCAGTCAGACATTAGCCTAAGTTTGAGCACGTCTCAGACATTAGCCTAAGTTTGAGCACGTCTCAGACATTAGCCTAAGTTTGAGCACGTCTCAGACATTAGCCTAAGTTTGAGTACGAGTCAGACAATATCCCACGTTTGAGTACAAATCAGATATTATCCTGTTTTTACGACCAACATTTTTTTCGATATATGGCCGTAGACTTATCTTTGCCCATATATTCATCGTTGTAAAAAAAATTATTCATTTCCATTTTTTGGGCTTTTGATGATTTTTTTTTTGGAAGTGAATTATAATCCATTAAAGGAATACTCGGGGGGGGGGGGGGGTGTTGGGTATTATCGAGTTGTTTTTTCTTGCTATCGATTACTAAGAATATATTCTAACTCTGATGCCCTCCCACCCCCCATTTAAGGGCATGAGTGCTACTTTAAATTCCCGACTCCTACCATCGACCATATTTCTCTTTGTCGACAATGACGCGTGCGCCCAGATAAAATTTAAATCCGAGCATCCACCGCCAACAGCTACCGATCACAGAACACCCAAGTGAGCCCCCACAACTTTCCCATCATTTATCACTGCAACGCTGTACACTCCATAAACACCGGAAACTCAACACAAAATAGGGGATATCTCCCCCCCCCCCAACTTACTAAACCCACGTTTGTACACAGATGGCACTGCACTATCAATGGGATCCCGCCGTTAGTTTGCGCATTTAAACACCCAGTACATTTAATTAACAATCAACCATGTTATTTTCCCAACATACACAACACGCGCCATAAATAGACCAGCGAGATGGTCTGAATATCTATTGTTGCCGCATAAACCCCCTCGACTCATGACAAAGGTATATATTTCATAATGTGAATCGATTACATTTTTATATTGAATCGATTACATTTTTATATTGAAGCGACATTCTCCCTTGTTCAGTCGAATATTTAACTGCGCATAAGTTTCCTGCGATTCAACGCGATGCAGGGTTGCCATATAAATGGAGTTGTTTGTTGCCAAAATTTCAGTTTTTAAAAAAAGTCAAATTATTTACTTCTGTACAGAACTACTTAAGACGTAAAAAAAAAAAAAAAGAATTTGAATTTAGTGAGAATTCTAAAAACTACATCTAGAAGATGAAGATACATTTTGTTGAGTGATAAATCACCAGTGTCATGAGGAACAACCCAGGGATTTGAACATAGGGCTGAATAGTGACCAATCTACAATATAAGACCTGCTCGCTCATTCGAAAACAGCTTTCTAATGTGATTCATGTGACCCTATGCTATGTAAAAGCAAGACTCACACCAATATAACTTTCCGAAGTACAAACAATCAAAATCCTTCCTGTACATGTCGCGGCGTCTGCTCTTGCAAAGCGGCCTTTATTTCCACAGTCCATAGAAACACCTCCCTGCACTCCTTTACAGGAAAACATGCAGTAAAGACAGTGTTTACTCTTCTTTTGCGTTCATTCTCAAACTCCCGCTGGATATTTCTAATAACATGTCCTACTAGATTTCCAGCAGGATGTAGTCCAGAGAATGAAAACCTCCTGTATCACCATTTTATCTGCGTAATGGCCCAACACATCCGTCTTCTGCGGGAACAAACATACTATTTTCGTAACATTCACCGCGAATGCTTCAACTCAAATCGTAGATTACGGGTGGAGAAGCACTTAAAAACCCTCTCCCCTCCCCCTATCAAATCAGAACATGGCTTTTAGCAATACGAATAGGGTAACCATGCAGTGGATACCCTCTCACTGTGGAATACCAGGAAATGAAAAAGCAGACCAACTGGCTAAGGAAGGTGCTGCCGAAGACCAACCAGATATACCAATCACCTACCATCAGAAAAAACAGATGATCAAGTCAATAAGAAAGCCACAAACGTCAACACAAGATGACTATCACATTATGAACAGATCAGACCAAGTTATAATTCTACGTCTCAGAACAGAACACAACCGGATCCGCAGTCACATGTATACAAAGTTCAAGATTGGCAACATGGCCTTGTGTACATGTGGACAGGCAGCACAGAGTGCCAAACATATACTTCAAGAGTGTTCTGAGCATGAAACGCTGAGGCATACATATTGGCCAGAGGAAACAACACTGGAATCAAAGCTCTATGGGACACTGTATGAACTACGAACTCGTACAAAAGACAGTGAGTTTTATTAAGGAGACAGAATTACAGATATAGACATGTTTTAAGTGAACGAAAGAAGAAGAAGAAGAAGCAATACGAATATGTACACGAACACCAACAAAGAAGAAATTGACAAACGGAAACTCACGAATAACCTTTTTCTTCAAAGATACCCCCTCCCCGAGGCATTTCTATCTACGGCCCTGTTTCAACTAGCACAGTCTACATAACCATAAAAATAAAAAAACAGTTCTGCGTCAACAGTTTGCTAACAGATACTAGACATTCACACAACAAGGAACGGTCAGCTACTGTCGCACCATTTTAAAGTACCCTGTTTACATTTGGTCAAACAGACGTGACAGGATTATGACCTCCGACCTTAGGTTGTCACGTGGCTATGAGCACGTGCTGTGAATACAATTGAGTGCAGAATGGCAGACACGTGACTGTGCGGACTGCTTCATAAGGGTAGGAGGAAATTCTGCGGATGGTCTGGCAGCACGGTTCCGTTATTCCCATAATATAATTGTTATAGTGGTATATATTAGAGATGTGTATTTGTTGCCAAGTTAGGCGCGTATCAACGAAGCGTACTGATTAATGAGTTGTATCACTGAGAGTACAGCCGGAGTTCACGCTAATGTGCTCTGATGATGAGGAGAAATAAGTTCACGGCACGTTTCATAAAATAGATAGAAACAACATGCTCGTGTGTTCTCGGGGGGATGTTGTCTTCTTCAGTGTTCATTCTCAAACTCCCTCTGGATCTCTCTTGTAGCAGGACAATGGTCCTACTAAATTTCCAGCAGGATGTAGCCCAGAGAATGAAGACGCCCGTGTGTTACCGGGGACCGAAACGGGAGCAAAGAACAACAATGTTTACCTTCCAAGCATGTCGTAAAAGGCGACTAAGGAGGTTATGGATTGGAGTTGGCTGTTCCATCCCATATAGGGCCAGTGACCCAAAGTCATGCTGAAGTCGGATATGTCAGGCCGAAAGGCGCAGATATCGCATCAATGCTGTAAACCATGACATAATGCATTCCGTTCTCCGGACTACATCCTGCTAATCTGCAGGAGTGTGAGAACGAACTCGGAAGAAGAAGATGCATTGTGTGGCCGCTTTATTTGCGGCAATGGTCCAATACATCCGTCTTCGACAGAAATCGGGGTTCCCAAATTGGAGTAATCTTGTGACTTAGGAATGTTACGCGTAAGAAGTGACTTATGTGGTTAAGTGTGGGAGTGACTACTACAACACATAAAAGATCAAACGAACGCAGAAGTCGGTGCGGAAATCGAACTTGTGGTGACAAAAAATGTAAATATCGCAGCCTAGCTGCAAACCAGTGTAGTCCATTTTGTTCTCCGAATAATAGCCTAGTTAATGATACCAACACAACAACTACAAATATGTGCACAATTAAATAAATGTATTCATTTAGTAAGCGTGAACTCATGTGATGGAGGTTTGGAGAAACGAGCACTGATTCCTTCTTCTTCTGCGATACGTCTTGCTTTCATGAATCCAGTGGTCAGCAGAAGGTGCTCACGACTAGCACCTCATCCACTTCAAATTCTAGGAATAGGTATGAGTTATTAGGCAATGATGTAGTCAGATGTAAGGTAGTATATCGCAAATATCACGACCGAGCTGTAAACCATGATACAACTGTTTATGTTATCTGAACTACATCCCGTTAATATGTACAAATATGCGAATAAACTATGAAAAGCGTCATTAGGACTCCAATGTGGAGGTATGTCTGCAGGTTGGATTCTGGATTCCACGCTCTAACCGAGTTTTTCCCAACCTTATTTTTTTAAACCATGCTCCACCCTAGACTTTCAAAAAATCTGATTTCCACACCCCCCCCCCCCCCCCCAAACCATGGGATGCATAAACATATTTTAAAAAAAATATTCAATAATTGAATTATTCTCTATAAAAAAAATCGAACTGCTCCCCCCTCAACAATCAAATTGCCACCGTGTGGGGCGTGCATCCCATTTTGGGAAACACTAATCTAACCCCTATATGACCATAGACTATTACTTCAGAATCTACTCTTTTTGTGACTTTCTGTATTTTCTCTCTCTCACATTTTTGCCTCTTTTCTTGAAGTTTGAGGAGAATCGCTCCGTATAAGATATATCACATGTAGGTTCACTGCTGTTCGTCCATCTCTTTTGTTGTCATGAAGGTTTGCTTAGTCGAAACGTTATCTATAGTCGTATTCAGATTTTAACATGTTGTATTAGCTAGCATTTACCATTTTCTGTCCGGAAGTTGAATTAAAATACTCAACCTGTACATGAGGTGGCAACAGCAAGGGCATGCTACCTTCATCACACAAGCCACACATATCCTCCCCTCAAATCACTAACATGAAACATGAAGTGTTGACAGTTTTCTGGGGAGGGGGGGGGGGGTATTATAAATTATTAACAGTTACTTTGCATATTCCCATTCATACTAGCATGATTTTTCTACTACTTTCAAAAGTAAGAAAGAGCAACTGACAGACATACAAAAGGATAGAAAGACAAACTTACAGTAAGATAAAATGACAGAGGGCAGAAATATCAGATGGCAGACGGAAAGAAATATCAATTGACAGAAATATCTACTGGCAGACGGACAGAAAGATAAAATGACAGAAAGATAAACTGACAGAAAGATCAACTGCCAGTAAGATCAACTGACGAACACAATGATAAACTGGTAGAAATATCTTCTGACGGAGGGATAGGAAGATTAACTGACATATGAACAGTAATATCAACTGAAAGACGAACAGAATGATAAACTGACAAACGGACAGAAAGCTCAGACGGACAGAAAGATCAACTGACAAATGGACAGAAAGATCAACTGACAGAAAGATCAACTGACAGACGGACAGAGAGATCAACTGACAGATGGACAGAAAGATCAACTGACAGAAGGACAGAAAGATCAACTGACAGACGGACAGAAAGATCAACTGACAGACGGACAGAAAGATCAACTGACAGAAGGACAGAAAGATCAACTGACAGAAGGACAGAAAGATCGACTGACAGACGGACAGAAAGATCAACTGACAGACGGACAGAAAGATCAACTTACAGAAGGACAGAAAGATCGACTGACAGACGGACAGAAAGATCAACTGACAGAAGGACAGAAAGATCGACTGACAGACGGACAGAAAGATCAACTGACAGACGGACAGAAAGATCAACTGACAGACGGACAGAAAGATCAACTGACAGTAAGATAAACTGAAAGACGGACAGAAAGATCAACTGACAGACGGACAGAAAGATCAACTGACAGACGGACAGAAAGATCAACTGACAGTAAGATAAACTGAAAGACGGACAGAAAGATCAACTGACAGTAAGATAAACTGAAAGACGGACAGAAAGATCAACTGAAGGTGAAACAGACAGAAACAATCACTAATCAGCATGTCCAGTTACTTCCGCGAGCGAAACGATATTTACAACGAAAAGTTCCATACGACCGCCATGAAACTCATTATTCTCATCACACCTGAATAGACTGTTCACCTCCCTCTGACCTGCCAGCATGAGCAGTGCTCACCCTGGTCTATTCCACGGACAGTGTGGTATCTATTTAAATATCATCTCAATGATAGAGGTACTCCTGGCATTTTCGACAGACACTGCGCGCTGTCTGTCGCCCGTGTTATACAGTTATCATACTGCACATTCAACTGTCAATTGTGATTTGACAGTTGCCCCTTCACCGGCGTCCATCGGAGCACGTGCCCAGCAACTACTAACAGAGCCTGTAATTACAACAATAATGCAAGGGAATAACTTATAACCTTCGAGTAGGCAACGTTTCTGGGAAAGAATTCATACCTGATTGAAACAAGGCCGGAAATTTACCTTTCGCTTGAACGCTTCTCTCTCTTGTCCTGCAAGCTTGCTCTTATTCTTGATAGTGTGGGTCATTCGTCAGCATGTGCACACGGGCGCTCATTAACAATGTAGGGGATTCAATAAACGTTGTCAATGATGTCAACAGGAGACAATGTTCTATGTTCAGGCCCGTAGAAAGGTGTGATGGGAGTTTTGGAGTGTTCAACACCCCCCCCCCTTTCAAAGCACATCTGCACATTATTTTTCAGTGTTGGAACTTAGCCACATGGTCGATAAAAACCCCTCCATTATCCATTTTTTAAACCAAAAAAAAAGGCTTAAAATTTCTTCAAATAATGAAATATATACAAGAAAACGGAAGAACGCCCTTTTTTCAGCAACCCTCTCTCCTTTTAAGGTAATCATATCTACGGCCCTGTACGGTGGTCTATCACAAATGATGATGATTATTTGTTATGTCCATTTTTGGAATTAAGTTATGCCCTTGACAATGAGTTCGTAGATGGCTAATAAACCCTACTCTTACCACAAATGTCTTTGGACAGTTCGGACATGAGAATGACCACTGTAGATGGTATTTTTTTTGTCCACCAGTGACATTCTATCTACTCTCCGCTGTTGAGCTTCAACATTTCTTCTCATTTCAAAAGACGTTGTGCCTTTTTGTGTGTAAAGCTGTAAAACCATTATCTAGTTCTATTTTATTCAAGTTCTTCCCATGTATCTTAGTCTAAAATGATTTCAGTGAGGTCTTCAAAGAGTCATTGTAGCGTTTCTTTTGGTCACATTGAGATCGTGTAACCTTCTCCAACTCACAATAGAGAATTATCTGGCAGGTGATGGATGATCTAGCATATCGTACCGGGTTCGAATCTCGCCGCAGGCAATTGTGCACCCAGACCGTTACGAAAACAATAGTAAACTACTGAAGTATTTATATTGCCTAGATAAACATTATAGCCAAAACATGCTAGGCTGATGGCTACGTCCTGAATTAGATACGCTACCAATTTTTTTAGTAGTAATAATAGTTATCAGCATCAATCAAGCTAGTCGTATTAATTTAGCTATTAGTAATAATAATAGTAGTAGAAATCAAGCTAGTTGTAGTAATATAGCTATTAGTAATAATAATAGTAGTAGAAATCAAGCTAGTGGTAGTAGTGTAGATAGACAGTAGCAGTAGTAATAGTAACAGCAGCAGAATTATAAATGTTATTAGTAATGGCATTAATGGGGATAGCTATGAAATCAGAATGAGGTTGGTTATCGCGGCAAAGAAACTGATACAAATGAAAAACATGGCTGAGCTGCTGCAAAACAACAACAAAAATAACTTTTTTAAGAGCTTGTATATTCCCAATGGCAATATATGGATGTGAATCCAATCACCAACAGAGTGAAAAATAAAATAGCAGCATTTGAAACAAAATGTTACAGAAAAATCCTTCAGAATAATATGGACCAAGGTCAATAATGTAGCCAACCTGAGAGAAATGAATGTAAAAGAAAAATGACTAAACAGCATGGTTCTTTCTAGAAAACTACAATATTTTGGCCATATCAAACGCCATGACGGCCTAGAGAAAACCATAATGGAGGGGATGATGCCAAGGTGATTGATAAAAGAGGCAGACCAAGAAGAAGATGGAACCAAGTCACCAAAGACCGCTTGAACATGACAATAACAGAAGCAGGAAGGCTGGATCAAGATAGAAGTTTCCGAAGGATGTGAAGACTTCTACAAACTGTTCATGATATGCTTGCTAACATCAGGTAAGGTACACACATTTACCCCAAAATGGCCTGCCCGAAGATAGGTCATATCATAGTCACCTATCACGAACTCCAAGACTACACCTACAGCTAAACGTGCCGGAATCTGTTTATTTGTCTTACCTTGCCCCGAGGGCGCCTAGTGATGGCCACTCCCGACGCCAGCCGCAAACAAATATTTTGACACGAATTGGACAGAAAAATAAACCTCGGCCACTCAATTCTCTGATAGAACCGACAATTCTAAGGTTTCGCATCAAAAGGTAACGGAACAGATAACAATTATGGAAACTGAGACAGGAAAGAAGGACGTTATCACGCACAGGGCACACACACACCACAATCCTTAAAATTCGGAACACACATCTGACACTTTGTGACCCTTCCACCTATTACTTTCTCCAGTTTTTCTGTAGATTAAATATTGTAATCTATCTCAAAATGCAGGTTAAGTTATGTATGCTGAGAGAGACACAGTAGGGCTTTATGTTAGAAATCCAGAAATTTCTCAAAAGAAAATTCTAAGTAGGCGGAGGGAAGATGCAGAGCCACTGATGCTTATGGAAAAGAATAAATGAAATGAGGTCATGACGTGCGAACCTGAGTGTGGAAATGAAAATCAGAGAGAGAGAGATATTATCTGTGACACAAGGAGACAAAGATGTGCTTTGTATAATACGGACTGAAGAAATCAGGAAGTGTAGTATTGTCAGAGAGAGAGAGAGAGAGAGAGAGAGAGAGAGAGAGAAATAGTACTCCCACGCACTTAACATATTGCCCCTCCTACCGAGATGGGCAAAATAACCTAGTACACTAATTTGTTTAGGTCAAATTTTGTCTCCACAACGAAGGTTGGCTGCAATCGACCTCCAACATCCTATGTATCTTGTTTTGGTCTATAGTCTTGCACTCTGTAAGACTACAACTTGTCTATCTCAAGTATTTTTCCTCCCATTTTGTAACTTTGCCCATCCTTTGCTCGCGTCCCCTCGACTTTACCCTCAAGTAAGGTCTTCAACAAGGTGTCATGTCTTTTAATATGTCCAAAAAGCTTTATTTGTCTGATAATTATTTATTTACGTTATTTTTTCGTACGAAGTGTTATCGTATGTTGTTTTGTTTTCAAATTTTGTATGTTGTTGTGTACCTCAGTTTGTTTTCTTCTATTTCTATGAAGCCGGGCCTGTAGATAGGGAGGCAAAGGGGGACGGGGTTGGGTGGGTTCAATAGAAAAAAGGTACTAGGTATAGCTAGCAGTAGTAATAGTTCTTCACTTTCGTGGGTCATTTCTTCACTTTCGTGGGTCATTTCTTCACTTTCGTGGGTCATTTCTTCCATCTCGTGGATCATTTCTTCACTTTTGTAGATGATTTCTTCACTCTCACAGCCTCCTTAACTACGGGTTTGGTCAAACTGCAAACTTTTATTACATTTTCTCATTGAACAAAACCACAACAATGGTCAATACATGTTTCATGGTCAGTGACATTTAGAAATAAAGACCGCTTTGCCATAGATATCGCCGCGATGTGTACATGAAATTTTTTTTTTATTGCATTTTGCAATAACATGAAAGACAAAAATTCCTGTCCCAACAGTGGATTGAACTCGGGACCTCAGGGAGCTGAGACCGGCGTTCTAGTCATACGGCCACCTGCTCCACTGGGACTAAACGAAGTGAGGAATTTCCACTGCAGCAGTATCCCAGGATCATGACAATCTGTTAATAGTGAATTTCTGAGCCAACTAGTTCATTCCTCTTCTGTTAGATTTGTTATTATACCCGCAGTGATGGTACATCTAACAGTCGTGTCACTATGAGTCGGACACAACAAATACGATAAGCGGCGCACACATGCGGTAAGCGGAGCACACTATGGTAAGCGGCGCACATTTGCTGTAAGCCGCGCACAATCATTTCAATAGTCTACGCACCTCGAGCTTTTTTTTTTAACAGAAAGTGAGAAAACATAAGTCCTACCAAGATGGACAAAGTACCTAAGTATACTTAAACTGAGACCTCCGCACACCCTCCTACAATTTCTTGTTAAAAATACAAAGACCATCTGAATATTTTTTACCTTGATGGAGTGAGAGAGTGTGTGTGTGTGTGTGTGTGAGAGAGAAACAAGTACACACATATAAACGTGGTGAGAAAATAGTGTGAGAGGGTGTGATATACGTAGAATATCCATCTATTCGTTGAGCAGAAGGTGGGAAGTAACGCCGTGGGAAAGTTATGTTTTACACCAGGAACGATGGTTCTCACATTCAACAAAGCTGACAACCTCTTCCTATTTTTCTTCTTTCGCTCGTTCTCAAACTTCTGCAGATTCGCAGGATGTATTCAGGAGAACGAAAAGAGATGAATCACGGTTTATAGCTTGGCAGCGATATCTGCGACTCTCGGTATGACACATCCGGCTTCAGCATGACTTTTGGGTCACTTTAACATTCTATGAGATGGAATCTATCCATCTCTAAAAATCGTATTAGTCGCTTCTTACAACATGTATAGTAGGACATTGTATTCGGTGCTCCCATTTCGGTCTCCAACAACACACACAGTTAACACCCAGATCTAATCCTGATATTTTGTACTCTATTTTGCACATATGTTTTCTTTACTCCATTATCAAGCTGTGTAGGAATTACTACATTAAATATGAGTTGCGTCCATCACAAGTGACGATGACCATCTTCCCTCCACTTTATGCAATTGAATTAAAGTTATGACCGTGTCTATGAGTTCGTAGGTGGCTGCTGATAAGCCATATGGTTTCTTGTTCTTCTTTCGTTCACTTGATAGTTATGTTTTACATGTCTATATCTGTATTTTTCTCTTCTGAATAAAACTCACTGTCTTTTGTAGTTCAATTTCCCCATAGAGCTTTGATCCCAGTGTTGTTTTCTCTGGCTTATATGTCTGTCTCGGCGTTTCATACTCAAAACACTCTTGAAGTATATGTTCAGCACTCTGTGCTGCCTGTCCACATGTACACATTGCCGTGTTATCAATCTTGAATTTTGTGTACATTTGAGTGCGGAGTCGGTTGTGTCCCGTTCTGAGGTGTAGAATTACAACTTGTTCTGATCTGTTCATAATGTGATAGTCATCTTGTGTTGGTGTTTGTGGCTTTCTTATTGACTTTATCATCTGTTTTTTTCTGATGGTAGGTGATTGGTATATCTGGTTGGCCTTCGGCAGCACTCTTCCGTAGCCAGTTGGTCTGCTTTTTCATTTTCTGACCTTCCACAGTGACCTTCAGTATGGTAACCTTCAATGTAGTTTAAAACATTGGGGAATGGGTCATCACTTTCCATGGTGTTTCTTCTTTCTTCTTCAGCGTTCATTCTCAAACTCCCGCGGGATCTCCCTTGTAGCAAGACCATTGTCCTACTAGATTTCTAGCAGGATGTAGTCTAGAGAATGGAAATGCGTTGTGTCGCCGTTTTTTATGCGCCAATGGCCCGACACATCCGTCTTCGGCGGGAGATTGTATTTCATCTGTCCTTAACTTTCTAGATAGTCTTCCCGGTAAAGCTGCTGAATTTGTCCTTTTTTTCTCTCTCAAACAATGTGCCTTTTAAAATATTTGTTACTCGCCATGAAGCCATGATTCGTGTAGCATCTTTTTCACGTATCATGGTTTATATCAAAGGCTTTCAGTGAGATCTTTAACGAGTTCGTATAACGCTTCTTTTCTTCATCTTAAGATCACACGCACTTCTTCATCTCATCATAGAGGAGTATTTTTGGTAAACAGTGATCTGACATACATACGTCCATACTTGTCCAAGGTATGTGTGTCTGTACCAGAAACATTGCAATGCTAGGGATACCAGCTCTTTCAAAGAGAGTGCTATCCGGTGTCTTATTTTGTCATCTGATGTTCATTGTCCCCCCCTTCTGAAACACACTGTGTGGAAGTGAGTGATATTCCTCATGCTATGGTCATATAAGGCATAAGATCTATGCACTTTATGATTAATTTGTAGACTTGATGGTTAGTGCCCACCTCACACACCCAACATAGTTCATTTATTTCGTAGATTGAAATCCGAGTATCCACATTATACTGGCGGTTTAATTAATTTTGGAGCTTAAAAATTCAGCTATTTAGTAGCAATGTTCTATATGTTACAACTAACAGTAACACTAGTCATAATAATTATAATAACAATAATAATAATAATAATAATAAAAATATTAATAACAATAATAATAATAATAATAACAAGAATAACAAGAAGAATATATTGTATAATTTACTGCTGTGTGTACAAACAAACACACACACATATATACATTGTGAACTGTACATCGATTTAGTACGCTCATCCAATTCTATGTACAGACTGCAGCATAGCCAAACATGGAGCTAGCGTGTTAGCTTAATTTATTTCTCAGTAACTTAGTTGGCATCACTCTCTAGGGCCCGTATACTATTTCCTTGTGGGTCATACAGATGGCACAGAGGGTAGTAGTCACTTCTTTCAATGTTGAGCCTCCTCGGTGCAAATTGCGGTAGTTATTGTGTATTGCTTATACCCAAATATTGAGCTGTCCCTGTTAATTGTTTAAGTATAATTTATTCTGAGCGACATACTTCTCTCTCTCTCTCTCTCTTCCCCCCTCCTGCCTTCCACATGATGGTTTGTTCAGGAAGTCTATATTCAACTATTATAAGTACATCGCTGATGCCATTACGTCTGATAAAACCTGACACAAATTCTGGGTTTTTCTCCTCTTAATGAGTTGCGTGTTTTAAAATGTGTCCATTTTATATTCTTTATTCTTCAAAAACTTGTGCAGTACTGTGCATAATCAAGGAAAACAAGTTCCAGTGTCGGGTAACAACCCTAAACAGGAAATATGTGGCTCGGGTAACACATGGCAAATATCAAAATCAGCAAAAATGGCTATAAGTGTTACCAAAACAAGTCGATAAAACAGACTAACAAGGAAACATAGTGACTGTGTCTCGCTGTTAGGTTGTTTTTTTATCGACTTGTTTTGGTAACACTGATACCTATTTTTGCTCATTTCGATAGTACTGTGCATAGTACGTGCACCAGTATTAGCATCATCAAACTCATAACTCTTCACGTTCATAGGGGTGCCAATCTGGAAACATCAAGACAAAAATTCCACCATGCCTCTCTGCTCTCAGTTCTTTGTTTAAGTGTTGAGAATCTTAATCCTTGTCAGTCTTTAATACTATCAATCTATACTTTCTTTTTACCTCCTGTTATTCTTCCACTCTCAATTATTCCCTGTAGGATAGTTATGGAAAGAGAATCATGCCTCATAATGTGACCAAACAAAGCAGTTCGTGGTGCTTCATCGCCGCCATGAGATATAGTTATTGTGTTTAATAGCCATGATGACATTTCTATAGGGCACAGATATAGTATTTTTTTTTAGAACCGCTGCATGGAAAACAGAAACAGAAATTCCGTTTTAAAAACCACACCGGTGGTACTTTCAGCGATGAAAGGGGAGATAAATACATCAAACATGGTGGTTTCCTTGTTTTTGGCACGTGAGAAGAGATGCCAAATATTAGAAATATGGGCACTGGATGAAGGAACAAGACTCCGTTGTGGTGGTAGGTGAAACAGCACGACGGGATGACGATATAAACGAAGGGGGTATACCAGATGAACGCTAAGATAATACGTCGATAAGGTGATATTGGAAAGACTGGCTGCTTCAAGATTTCTAAAAGAGATGATAATATAGGTAACTAGGAGTAACGTAGACACGGCTGGGTTTGACGGTAACATGCTACCGGACAGCCGGAACACGTCCAGGGATAGGTATATGAAATGGGCCACTTGTAGCTGTTTATGTGCGGGAATGTTGTTAGTTGTTTACGTACGCCAAGTATATGGTTAAATCAAAATGCAATGTAACGGGATTTCCTAGTTTGGGTAAACGGTTAAGACAAATGACATTTATAGATATATAATTGGAATGTGGTTAACGGAGAGAAAGCGGGAGACAGAGTGGAGAATGGGCAATTGAGAGAGTGGAACCGACACAGAATAAAGAATTGGCAATTGAGAGAGTGGACCCGAATTGTGGTGAGAGAAGTGTGATGATAGTTGTCAGAAAAGCTGTGAGGATAGTAGTGAGAAAAGTTGTGAGAATAGCTGAGGATAGTAATTATACAAAAAGTGGTGAGAATCGTGGTGAGAAAAGCTGATAGTAATTATACAAAAAGTGGTGAGAATAGTAGTGAGAAAAGCTGTGAGGAAAGTAGTGAGAAAAGTTGTGAGGATAGTGGTGAGAAAAGTTGTGAGAATAGTGGTGAGAACAAGAGCTTAACACTGATGTTACTTGTATTAGTTTTAAATAAAATACATTTGTTGGAGAGGGATAAGCCCTACAAGTCCAAGAGAAAACAGCATGAATCCACATCTCAACATTAGTCCTACGTGCTGATACCAAAAAGCGTCACCTATCTTGGCCTATCTGAGTGGGTTTTTTTACTCTTGACACAAATGTTGAGAGGTAATAATCAATCGCATAAACTTAGTTAAGTGATGATGTCTGGGTTCATTCTGTCGGCTAATCTGGAGAAGGACGTCATAAATCACATATATATAAACCACTGTAGATAAATGAGGTGGATTATGTTATCTTCAATTAGGTGCAACAACATAATTGCAGCATATGAAACATATTACAAGAGAAACGTCAAGAGAATACCATGGAACAAAAGTAGAACACAATATGGACATTGGTTAAACAGACTAAACAACAAGGTTCTCTTTAGGAAATTGGTTAAACAGGCTAAACAACAAGGTTCATTGTTAGGAAAATTAGAATACCTTGGCAATATCAAAGGACGTAACAGCCTCAAAATAAAAACAACATTGGAAATAGAGGATGATGACAGGGCAAAAGAAAAGAGGTAGATCACGTAGAAGATGGACGCAAAAGACCACATGAACATGACACTCACGGAAGCAAAGAAGATTGACCCAGGATAGATAGGAGAGTTTACGAAGGATGTGATGACTGCTACATTCTGTTCATAATGCTACATGATGATGATGATACTGATCTTCATGGAACAACATCAGATATTACCGCTAACATTAGAGCAAGAATTGTGTACAGGTGAGACAGGTGACACACGGTACATTCTTCATGGAACAACATCAGATATTACCGCTAACATTAGAGCAAGAATTGTGTACAGGTGAGACAGGTGACACACGGTACATTCTTCATGGAACAACATCAGATATTACCGCTAACATTAGAGCAAGAATTGTGTACAGGTGAGACAGGTGACACACGGTACATTCTTCATGGAACAACATCAGATATTACCGCTAACATTAGAGCAAGACTTGTGTACAGGTGAGACAGGTGACACACGGTACATTCTTCATGGAACAACATCCGATATTACCGCTAACATTAGAGCAAGAATTGTGTACAGGTGAGACAGGTGACACACGGTACATTCTTCATGGAACAACATCAGATATTACCGCTAACATTAGAGCAAGAATTGTGTACAGGTGAGACAGGTGACACACGGTACATTCTTCATGGAACAACATCAGATATTACCGCTAACATTAGAGCAAGAATTGTGTACAGGTGAGACAGGTGACACACGGTACATTCTTCATGGAACAACATCAGATATTACCGCTAACATTAGAGCAAGAATTGTGTACAGGTGAGACAGGTGACACACGGTACATTCTTCATGGAACAACATCAGATATTACCGCTAACATTAGAGCAAGACTTGTGTACAGGTGAGACAGGTGACACACGGTACATTCTTCATGGAACAACATCAGATATTACCGCTAACATTAGAGCAAGAATTGTGTACAGGTGAGACAGGTGACACACGGTACATTCTTCATGGAACAACATCAGATATTACCGCTAACATTAGAGCAAGAATTGTGTACAGGTGAGACAGGTGACACACGGTACATTCTTCATGGAACAACATCAGATATTACCGCTAACATTAGAGCAAGAATTGTGTACAGGTGAGACAGGTGACACACGGTACATTCTTCATGGAACAACATCAGATATTACCGCTAACATTAGAGCAAGAATTGTGTACAGGTGAGACAGGTGACACACGGTACATTCTTCATGGAACAACATCAGATATTACCGCTAACATTAGAGCACGAATTGTGTACAGGTGAGACAGGTGACACACGGTACATTCTTCATGGAACAACATCAGATATTACCGCTAACATTAGAGCAAGAATTGTGTACAGGTGAGACAGGTGACACACGGTACATTCTTCATGGAACAACATCAGATATTACCGCTAACATTAGAGCAAGAATTGTGTACAGGTGAGACAGGTGACACACGGTACATTCTTCATGGAACAACATCAGATATTACCGCTAACATTAGAGCAAGACTTGTGTACAGGTGAGACAGGTGACACACGGTACATTCTTCATGGAACAACATCAGATATTACCGCTAACATTAGAGCAAGAATTGTGTACAGGTGAGACAGGTGACACACGGTACATTCTTCATGGAACAACATCAGATATTACCGCTAACATTAGAGCAAGAATTGTGTACAGGTGAGACAGGTGACACACGGTACATTCTTCATGGAACAACATCAGATATTACCGCTAACATTAAAGCAAGACTTGTGTACAGGTGAGACAGGTGACACACGGTACATTCTTCTTACACTTTAAAAATTCATTTCGCCTGTGCGTTGCTACGGTCCAAAAATGGGAGCAAAGAACAGCAACATTGTGGAGCATGTTGTGACTGTGAAGTTTGAGGGTGAAAATGTCTGTTCACATAACCTATATGTCAAAAGTTACCCACCTACTGAAGCAGATTGCTATATTTATCTATACGCTGTGCACTTGTTTGCTATGCGGTGTCAGGGTTAGAATAGTTTCCTGGAGATGGCCTTCTTGTGTGCTGTTTGTTAACTTGTTCCTGTGACTTCTTTGCATTCCGTGGTACATCTTTTACATTATCTGTCTCTGGATTTGTAGTCGTGATGTATGTGTCATGGTAATTTGTGGCATGTTGTCGGTCGGTAGTCTGGAAGTGTGTGAAAACCACTTGATCTGTTGTCTTTTAATGTGTTCCAATACTGGTATTGTTTTGGTTATCTGTCTGATGTTATTGTTTCTAATTCTATCTCTTAATAACACTCCGAGTATTCTTCGTAGACATGACATTTCTGCTGTCACAATTTTTCTTTTGTCTTGTGTTGTCATTGTTGAGGTTTGACACTCGCAGCATAGTGATGGGATAATAATAGTTTTGTATAATGCATCTTTAGTGTCTATGTTTACATTTTTGTTCTTGAAAATACGTATCATCTGTCCTAGGATCTGGTATGTTTTGTTGCATCTATTTTGTATCTCTTTACTGGTTTTCCATTTACTCGATATAATGCTTCCTAAGTAGGTGAACTCATTTACCTGTTTGAGGTGTTTGTTATCGATGGAGATAGTGATATTTCTTTCTTTACTATTGCCATTATTTCGGTCATTTCAATGCTGAAGCAGATTGTGTCAATACGAAAGAGCGCATATCGCAGTCAAGCTGTAAACCATGATACAACGCATTGCGTTCTCCGGAATATATCCTGCTATGCAGACGGAGTTTGAGAAATAACGCTGAATAAACAGTGCAGGAACTGACGCAAACATGAGTCACGTAAGATAGACGAACTCCGAGTGCTTAGACAAGAGATCACGGATAGATCTTGCAAATAGACAAGCGACTAAATAAAAAGAAATATCACAAGGCATTTTTTTGTCTATATTCCAATTCTCCTTCTGCGTTCATTCTCAAACTCCCGCATATAGCAAGAGTACAACCTACTGTGAGGTAGGTTGTACTCCTGTTATATACAACCTAATGGCTAAATGGAAATCGAGCATTCTCAATGACTCGTTTGACTATTTCCGTGATTTACATTGGCTACTATGATTAGACATCGTGTCAGCCAATTAAAATAAAATAATTGTCAAATGAGCCATTTTAGAAGTTCTGATTTCCCATTAGTCTTACTTTACCGAGGGTCACGAAAAAAAAACAACGTTAAAAGACGTAGATAATTTGCCATAATGTATTTGGGTATCCACAGATGTACTCCGTCCCTCTCAACACAGCAGTGTTGCCATCTAATTCGTAAATTTCGTGGGAGGGTTTTTTGTGTGTGGATTTCGAGCATTCCAAAGAGTAGAACAGTATAATTAGAACTATAAAACAATTAAATGAGATCACACACACACACAGACACACACACACACACACACACACAAAACCTCCTATTTGCGATAAGACACCCTGGAATATATGAAAAGGTCACGTAAATTGAAGTGAAAATATTTTCTTTTAAAGGAAATACCTCCCTCTCACCGTAAACCAGAGAAATGTTATCCATCGATGCGGATTCTTCCACGGACATCTAGATACAAGGTTGAAAAACGCATCACACTTAATGTGTATCTCTTTCGGGGTTTCTCATGTTAACCCAATTCTCACATCAGTATAAGCTAGAAAACAAGTATTATGTTAGACCCTTCCAGATTGGATCTTTTTCTTTCCTATAACATGTTTCTTACCACGCTTTAATCTGTTCCTCCTACTATTCTCATATGCGCTTTCCCACGTTTAGCACATTGTTTATTTCGTTTGTTCTCTTTCGCCCTAATGAAGGCTTTTAGTCGAAACGTCGTGTGACGCTGTGTTTCGTTGCTAGTTCGTTTCATGGACTAATACTGTTAACTCATGTACCTATTTATGTCAATTCTGATACGTCTTCAGATTAGCTTTTATTTTTTTTTGTTTTTTTTTCAGGCTGAACTCATGCGGCTTCGCTTATCTTGATATATCCGACCTTTTCCGTGCTTTTCTTTGGCTGGCAATAAGAAGTATATGCAATGTGATCAATGATCCGTCGCCTCATTCAAGAGGAGTGACGTGTGAGATTAGCCTGTATGACTATTTCTCAGAACTTAGCAAAAATTGTACGTGAAATCACGGCTATTTCTTGTAATAACAGTGTCCATCAGGTACTGAACCTTTTCCAATATGTGCGCATGATTCCAGTATAGGAAAGCTCGACGATAGATCTGGGCCAGGGTTCGTTCTTCAGCTAAGCCGAAGTGTCATTCACATACATCGTGAACCCATCGTTCAAGTCTGAGTCTCCGCACATATTTAGGAGCACCGGGAACTAGAAGCTTGTTCTCCAGCTGAACAAGGTTCCGATTTCCAAGTAGCTTTTCTCCCGTTTTTCTTGCACGTGGTACTGTGCTGCCCTACCAATGTACTCAATGTTATCCTGACGACGACTAGCGTAGGACTCTCAATATTAATATGACATCTATCCATGTGCCACCCTTCAACGCATCTGCATTTTTGCTGTCTGAACCAGAATGTCTTGCGACACTGTGTATCAACAGTGTGTCCCGATGAGAGTTGGAGTCTTTTGGTGTGCACCGATGAGAGTTGGAGTCTTTTGGTGTGCACCGATGAGAGTTGGAGTCTTTTAGTGTGCACCGATGAGAGTTGGAGTCTTTTGGTGTGCACCGATGAGAGTTGGAGTCTTTTGGTGTGCCCCGATGAGAGTTGGAGTCTTTTGGTGTGCACCGATGAGAGTTGGAGTCTTTTGGTGTGCACCGATGAGAGTTGGAGTCTTTTGGTGTGCCCCGATGAGAGTTGGAGTCTTTTAGTGTGCCCCGATGAGAGTTGGAGTCTTTTAGTGTGCACCGATGAGAGTTTGAGTCTTTTGGTGTGCCCCGATGAGAGTTGGAGTCTTTTGGTGTGCCCCGATGAGAGTTGGAGTCTTTTGGTGTGCACCGATAAGAGTTGGAGTCTTTTGGGTATAAAATATAATTCAGGAGAAACCTTCCCATTGCACAAAACAGACTAAGACTCTATTGATCGTAAATCCTGAGCTCGAAAAAAAACAACAACTAACATGTACATGGTGTCAACACTTCAATGTGCACTCGATTCTACGTCATATGAAATGTGAGAATTTAGTGTGGTATGAGCACAGGTACTTTATAGATAAGATATAGAAGAGTCATGACAGCTTTTGAAATAAACCGATATACATGGGAAGAACTTGCACGAGATACATGGTACGATCTTGCACAATATACATGGTAAGATCTTGCACAATATACACGGGAAGAACTTGCACAAGATACACGGGAAGAACTTGCACGAGATAAATGGTACGATCTTGCACAAGATAAATGGGAAGAACTTGCACAAGATACATGGTAAGATCTTGCACAATATACACGGGAAGAACTTGCACAAGATACACGGGAAGAACTTGCACAAGATACATGGTAAGATCTTGCACAAGATAGATGGGAAGAACTTGCACAAGATACATGGGAAGAACTTGCACAAGATACATGGAAACATCTACACAGGATACATGAGAAGAACTTGCACAAGATACATGGGAAGAACTTGCACAAGATACATGGGAAGAACTTGCACAAGATACATGGTAAGATCTTGCACAAGATACATGGTAAGAACTTGCACGATAAATGGGAAGAACTTGCCCAAAATAGAGCTATATGTCGTTATACAGTCAAAAAAGGCATAGTATCTTGTGAAAAGAGGAGAAATGCAATAGCGGAGAGTAACTAGAAAGTCACATGTAGACAAACACATATATTCAATAGTCCTCCCGTGCATGAACTGTTCAAGAAGATTTGCGATCAGAATATGGCGTACTAGCCATCTACGAACTCATAATCAAGGACATGACTATAACTGAATGTCAAAAGTGGATGTCAATAATGATCGTCATCATCATGTGATGAACGAACAACAATACAAAAAGAAAGAAGGTTGTCATGAAATTTTCAATTTCCGTTAGTCTCAAGAATTTTCATGAAATTTTCAGAAATCTATTTCACAATCAAGTTGATATAACCATATAGCTGTAGTATTTTCAGGGTGCATGTGGCTCAGATATTATATACGAAAATCATTACAGACAAATGCACACGAACTGAGCAAAGATAATGCAGAACTAGATTACAGCGTATATGCAGATCTGTTATCTTCAAACAACACTTAACCAATTATGCTGGCAGCCACAAAGTGTTGTGGTACAGGGAACTGCAATCGTATTGCCAACGTGTCATGAATTAAGAAAGAAATAAACCAGGGGGGAAAAAGTGAGAAAATTACATTAAAATGAACACGAGTCGAACTTACTATGTTGAACTATACACACTGCTGTGTGAGAACTAAGACTTCAAGGGAACCCAACCCCCCCCCCCCCCCCCCCCCCAAGGAATATAAATCATCAGCTCAGTAAAGGAAAAGCTCAAAAGCCATAGAGAACTGACTTAATTGTACTCGCGATTTTCTACATGAGGTAAAAGGTAAGCTTGTTATGAACAAGCGTCAATACAGGAGACCCAAAAGTGCTCAAATGTCTAACCAGTGGCTTGACTAGCCTCATAATTTAGAAACCGCCTGAGTAGCTTCGCCTCAGTAGCAACGGCCCCGTTCCTAGAAGTTCCCAGAGGGTGAACCCTGACCCTTCTTCCTGATGGCTGAATCTATATATTGTCTTTTCTCTGATTTTGCTGCATGGTATCGCAGGATTGAATGACAATCGGTTTTCAGGCTATGGTACGTTTGGTCGCTTGATATGCAGTAATATTGTGACGTCTTAGAACGTTTGTAACTCCTTCAATCCACCTTCGTCTTGGTCTTCCTATATAGCTGTTTCCATTTTAATGTATTGCTCCTGTCCATTAAGGGTTCATTCTCATTAAAGGGACAAACCAATACAGTATTTGTTTTTCAATATATTTGATCACAGGCGTTGTTCCCATATCTCTTGTAATCTATTCATTCCTCATATGATATCTCCTATCGTGGCTCTCGTTTTTCCATATATCTTCCGAGACTCAACAGAGCAAGATGCCTCCTAACAACGGAGCAAGACGCCTCGTAGCAACAGAGCAAGATGTCTCCTATAGAAAAAAAAACACGTATAACTTAATTTAATTCTATTTATTCAAGTGATAATCCTTAAATTTCCGTAAAAATGCCCGTATAAACAAAACGTCACGGCCCTGTTCATAAACAACAACTTCGTTCATCATGCTCTGATATACAAGTCCTTACTTCAAATATCTGATGTACATTCCTCATATGATATCTCCTTGTTCTGTTTGCAGCCTTTCTTAAACATCTTATTTCACATATAGTACGCTTTCTCTCGTGTTCTGTAGTTGGTGTCCATATCTGACATTGATAACAAAATGTTGGTATGATGTTTGAATTTATGATTAGCCGTTTGGTTTTGATTGATATCGATGTGTGTTTCAAGATTGGTTTAAATTCATAATTTACATATTTGGTGTTTTGAATTCTTGTCTTGATCTCTCCCGTCTATGGTTTCGTCTGATGTAAAAAATATGCTCCCAAGATATTTCAATTCCTGTACTAGTTTAAGTACTTGATATATCTGAATTAATCACGGAAATAATACTTATTTTAAACCACGAATAACGACTGAACTCGAAATCCGTGTCTGCTGATCGTCGGTCGAGTGACTTAACACAACACTATCGTGGCTCTCGTTTTTCCATATATCTTCCGAAACTCAACAGAGCAAGATGCCTCGTAGCAACAGAGCAAGATGTCTCCTATAGAAAAAAAAACACGTATAACCTAATTTAATTCTATTTATTCAAGTGATAATCCTTAAATTTCCGTAAAAATGCCCGTATAAACAAGACGTCACGGCCCTGTTCATAAACAACAACTTCGTTCATCATGCTCTGATATACAAGTCCTTACTTCAAATATCTGATGTACACGTCCTCATGTCAACTATCTGATGTACATGTCCTCACATCAACTATCTCATGTACTTGTCCTCAGATCAACTATCTGATGTACACACCCTCCAGTTAACTCTTTATCTTATGCACCAATTTTCCACCTCAACTCGATTTGGGCCCCTATGATATGAATGTCATTCCTACCAACCCAACCCATATCCCCGTCGATAGCGATATGAATCTACACGACAAGGCAGCCATTAATAAGTCTGTGTGAGTCGGTTACCAAGATCACAAGACCTGTGTCTCGACCGATACGTCGTGTTGTACGAGGCACCAGAGATGAGTCATCTCAAACATTTGACATTCCAGCTCAGATGAGCTCACGGCCTGCATGAGACCACGTGAAACCGAAAGAAAGCGAGCGGTAATAATAACATTTTGAAGAGAACATGACCACAACCAAACCTTTCTCCAAAATTGTATATCCTGTGTGGTGATCGCAGATATCGTCACTTACCTTGGCTGATGCGAACTTTTCAGTCCTCATCATTAGCTGGCGACACTAAGTTTACGCAAAGTGACCAATGATCAGTGACATGAGCAACGCTGTGTGAGATCAACACACAGGACCGAAAACTAGGCGAAGGCTTAACGTAACACATAACGGTAGCAGTTGAAAGATTTGGCAGGCATTGGTAGAAAGGGCCTGGGTCAACAAAGAAATTAGAAGATGATTCGGGTCGAGCTGGGTAACAGGGGTATCGATCTGAAGCAGGAGGAGGGTGGGGAAAGACAATGAAAGTTTGGTTGAGAAATTGACTATTCTTTTTCTTCAAATTTTTGTTGTTGTTGAAGTTCAAGAGATAAAGTAATTTTAAAATTAAACATCACGTGTGAGGGCTACAAGAGTGTGGGAACATCGCGTGTGAGGGCTACAAGAGTGTGAGAACATCGCGTGTGAGGGCTACAAGAGTGTGAGAACATCGCGTGTGAGGGCTACAAGAGTGTGAGAACATCGCGTGTGAGAGCACCACGTGTGAGGACTACACGAGTGTGAGAACATCGCGTGTGAGAACATCGCGTGTGAGAACATCACGTGTGAGGACTACAAGAGTGTGAGAACATCGCATGTGATAACATCGCATGTGAGGGCTATAAGAGTGTGAGAACATCGCGTGTGAGAATATCGCGTGTGAGAACATCGCGTGTGAGAACATCGCGTGTGAGAACATCGCGTGTGAGAACATCGCGTGTGAGAACATCGCGTGTGAGAACATCACTAAATCTCTCTTGTAACAAGACAATTATTCTACTAGATTTCCAGCAGGATGGAAACGCGTAGTTTCACAGTTATATTTGTGCGTGGTCCGACATATCCGTCTTCGGTGGCGATTAAGCATTTAAAACTCCTTCCGTGTGTTTGCTTGAGCATGAAAGTGAAGCAACGAATAGAAGTAACAAAACGAATAATGAGGTGTAGTGCGTAGAGCTGTTACTCCCCCACCTGAATTGAAAGTGGTTAAAATCCCAGTTTTGTCTAGATATGCTGAGATTGATTTCACTACTTGCCATGCTTAACCGTTCCCAATTCTGCGAGGTTAAATACATATTTCTACATAGTTTATTGAAACGAGCGATGCTGTTGTTTCTGTGGGTCGCACCAATGGTCCACTAGACAAAACCACCCATGCAACAGAAAACCCTTGTAGATGAATTGCCGTTATATTGAGGCTCTCTATTGGAAGCTTTGTAGCATGTCATCTATACAATGAGACATCATATGTACACCAAATTCAAAATGGGTACAACTGTCCTTTGTCATTGCAACCCCAATGAGCGTCAAAGAGAAACTGTATGGCACAGCGAAAACTCTAAAACAGCAGCGCATATCATAGAATTCGGAGTCCCAACCTGATTGAGTGATGCTTGCCGAAGAAGAAGAATATACAATTATAGACCCCCTCTGATTCTTGATTAGAAACTGGCCTCACAGCATGTGGGGCATTCCAGTGCTCCGCCCTCTGTTCCAGCAGCCATCCGACTCGATGGTGTTTCGAGTCTAATTCCGCTGAAACAGGCGTCGACATCAGGACACAACTCTGGCCCTTGCGACAGGTTTCTTTGTTGTTCCGCCCACCCACGCAGAGCCCATAACTAGTTCAAGCACAACATCGGCCTTCCGGAACAACATGGTAACTGTTATCGAAGGTTACGACTACGGGATTGTATAGATGACGTACAATGAAGCTTCTATAAGAAGATAACCTCAATATAAAGGCATGTCATCTACTAAAGTTTTCTGTTTCATGGTTGGTTTGTCTAGTGAGCCATTGTTGAGACTCACAGATGCAACCGCATCTACTAGACCCCCTCTGAGTAGAAAGCTAATTCAAGAAGTAAGAGTTTATTCCTGGATTTCTCAACAAACAAACAACTGGAACGAGCGAATTCCATTCAAATCAAGAAACTATGCACTGTGTGACTAGACAACAGGAAAATATTATGTAATCTTTATTCTACAACAGACCATCAACTTGTGTTTAATCATTCAAAATATTTATTGGTCCGCGCACACGAAAATCGAATCACATTTCTTGAAACGCCCTGTAGTTACCGTCGAACACGTTTGTCGGATGAAAATTATGATTTAAAGCCAGAAAATACTAGAGAAAATGTAAACAAACATTCAAACAAAATTGAACTATATATTCCATACTGGTTTCCCGTTAAAATTCTTAACACATTTCAAGCAGACAACTTCACTAACTTCCATGATTTTACTACTCTTTTAGCTAGGATTATTTAGTCACATTTCAAGCAGACAACGTGACTAAAATGTATATTTTACCACTGTTTTAGTTTGGATTATTTAGTCAAATTTCAAGCTGACAACTTGACTAACTTCCAAGATTTTACCACTATTTTAACTAGGATTATTTAGTCACATTTCAAGCTGACAACTTGACTAAAATCTAAGATTTTACCACTGTTTTAGTTTGGATTATTTAGTCACATTACAAGCAGACAACTTGACTAACTTCCATGATTTTACCACTGTTCTAGCTAGGATTATTTAGCCACATTACATATATTATATAATTTTTTAAAGCGAGTTTTCATCTTTTAATTCCCCCTCCCATTTTAATATGCAAAAATTTCTATCAACGAAAAGTTTCACAACATTTCTTGCGTTCATTGCTACCTTCTTATTGTGTGTTACTTTTCTCTCCTCGCTATTAATCATTCAATTTCCCTTACAAGTTTCACACTATGTTTTGACGTGTCTGCTCTTCGCTTATCTCTTCGCTTCTCTCACTTTCTTTCTCCTATCAGCGTCATATCATATGTGTGTCTCCATGTTGTTGTTTGTCCGCTATCATTTGTCCAGTCCAGATGAAAGCTTTCTAGTCGAAACGTAATCTTCATTGTGTGCCGCATTTAGTATTTCGTGGTTATAATTACCGGAAATACTGAGACTTATTTTCGTTTATCTCCACATTTGTGTGTGTTGCACCAATCTCTGCATGTCTCGAACTTCTGGTCGTTTTCTGGCACTGGAAATTGATCCCTGAATTATTTATATTAGACCCATGTAATATAATTAAGAAGTATCGAAATATTATAGAAAAAAAAATCAGAAGTCAGCAAATGGGATTTGAATAAGGGCCATTTAGCTGGCACATATTCGCCTCACAATTACGTTTTTTTCCAACAGTTTTTCCGTATTTGAGTAATGCACATACTGCGAGGAGAATATGTGCAAGCAGAACGGACCTGGTTCAAATCCCGTTTGCTGAATTTTGATTTTTAAAACTAATGTTTACGGCTTTTGACAGAATTACTACTAATTTTCAACAAAATAGATGTTTATATTTAAATCTCATTTCCATTAAATAAACAGCGAATCACAAATTACTACTTGGAAATTAGTATGTAAAAAAAAAAAAAATTGTAAAAATACAAAAAAGATCCAAATATGCCAATTGAATTCAGTGATGATAATAAAAATTAAAAAATGGAGGCAATTGTTATTTTCCCCTAAATAAATCAGCATGGCAACGTCGCTGTAGATATAAATTATAGCGATATAAGTACATAAACTACCAGTGGCAACTCTGTAGCGATCACTGACATTTTCTATAATGAGTATGGTTGAGAGTTGATCCCAGGAGAAAGTCGCGGTAGTAGGAGGCATCAACGCGACAGTTGTTACTGAAATATTGATAGATGTTATTTGTAAACGATAAGTATACAGAAGGTAAACAGTGAGAAGTACGACTTGAGGAAGTGATTACAGTAATGTATTAAATGATGATTAGAACAATGATTCCGACATGAACAAACAGAACAATGATTCCAATATGAACGAATAGAACAATGATTTCATCATGAACAAACAGAACAATGATTCCAACATGAACGAATAGAACAATGATTTCATCATGAACAAACAGAACAATGATTCCAACATGAACGAATAGAACAATGATTCCAATATGAACAAACAGAACAATGATTCCAATATGAACAAACAGAACAATGATTCCAACATGAACAAACAGAACAATGATTCCGACATGAACAAACAGAACAATGATTACAACATGAACGAATAGAACAACTTTTGGTCAATGAATGATACTAGAAGTAAACTTAAAACTCCACCGAGGCCAACTCCTTAAAGTGGAGATGGGGGTTTAGCCCATTAAGATTGGTCCATTATATCGAGCTGGAGCACAGTCCTTCCCATGGGAGCACATGTGCTGAAGTTGGAGATACCAGGCCGAGAGGTGCACCCAAAATCACGGTGTCCTGCATAAACATGTCTGCACGACAAATAACTCGTTGTTTAGACATACTAAACTGCCAACGAGAAGAATTTAAAAAAAAAATCAGGGATGAAAAGACGTAGAGGGAGCTCATCGATTTGGGGGGGGGGGGGGGTTGCAACACCCCCTCCCCAAGATATCTGCAGGAAGTAATGGGCACGTTTAACTGTTTTCTGAGACCTCTCCCAAATAAAAATAATAAATATCATTATGTATTCAAGACTAAAACGCATGAAATACCCCCCTCCTTAAAAAAAAAAAAAAGGTAAACTCTTCCTCTTACAGAGGTCGCATCTACGGCCCTGAGTAGAGGTACTAGAATTACTTGAATGGCGATATGTACTGCATATATATTAAAGGAGAGGTATCAGTTGCCGGATACCACGCCAAGCATGTGATTATGTAGTCAATAATAACCGAAACATGCTTTGTAAAAAAGATTCGCAAGATGAATTCGAACCCACAATCTTCTGTGAGCAGGTTATACCAGATATACATTTCAACTTTAGATAAGTTCTAATGAATAGAATCGCTAAGTAGGTGTCTCCACCTCAGGAGAGTGCTCGGTCCACATCAAAATAGTAGCCGGTCCACCTCAGAATAGTGCCCGGCCCAACTCAGAATAGTGCCCGTGCAACCTCAGGATAGTGCTCGGTCCACCTCAGAATAGTGCCCGGCCCAACTCAGAATAGTGCGCGGTCCACCACAAGATAGTGCTTAATCCACCACAGAATAGTGCTGGTGCAAACTCAGGATAGTGCTCGGAAGAGTGTCTTCAGTACATGATAAAAAGCTCGAGATTAATGAGTTTAGCTGCGATATTTGCGCGATTTCGAATGACATATCCAACTTCAGCAGTGCTTTTGAATCACTAAACCCATTGATGGGACATCAAACTCCACTTATTCCTAAACTACTTAATCGCACCTAACGACCTGCATGCCTTGCCACAAAGTTAATATGTACTCACTGCAACAAAACTGAAATCCAACAAGTGAAGCTTGGAACAAGGTAATGAAGTTGTAATAATCACAGGAAAAAAACACATAATAATACACAAAAATAAAGGTATCGACCACACAGCTTTTATCAAGACTACATACACAACAAAAAGCGACGAGTAAGAACGGCACTATTGACGTTCACATGGATGCGCAAAATATGGATATAACCCGAAAGGATTAAAACTAGGTCAGAGGTGAAACAGTACACACAGAAAATAGACAAAATACACACAAATATAGGTACAACATGATACAGAGAGACTAGACAAACTGTCGATGAATGATATGTTATTCCATCATTTCATTGTTTGTTCCAATCTTGGCCTGTTGGCCACAACGTTGCTATTCTTCATTTTCCTTTCAGATTTTTCACTCTTTTATAAGACACATGGGCGAATAATGCATTTGATGAATGTGTAAAACAGTGTATGTATGTGTATGACTGAGTGTATTTGATGAATGTGTAAAACAGTGTATGTATGTGTTTGACTGAGTGTATTTGAGGAATGTGTAAAACAGAGTGTATGCATGTGTATGACTGAGTGTATTTGAGGAATGTGTAAAATAATACAAGAAAGGCAGAGTGTGTGTATGTGTATGACTGAAAGATTGTCAGTCACAGTTAAGAAAACAAAGTCTCGAATAGTCAACACGTTCTCCCGGGCGGTCCCGTTATACTCCGATCCGTTCAGGGACTAGAACAGATGGCCGTTTCCAGCAATGGCGGTAGTCAATCACAGGAAAACCCACGGAACAAAACGATGCACTACCCGGAACAAGGATCCACAAAAGCATCAAAAGGCCCAACTTGTATTTATCCTTCCACACGCGTCCTCGTGGGACAAAGGCTAAAGAAAGGTGAACAATGAAATGAGTCTCGGCACTGAGAGGACTTCCAATGGAGGTGAAAGTTCGGATATGATCAGGTGTAATTGAAAGATGACAAATTATGCAGGCCCGCGCGAGAAAGTGGCCGGGTGGCCAAATCTGGTCTCTGTGGTTGTGTAGATTCCTGGTGCCGTGACTGGAACAGGGGGGCGTTACAAAAGTCTGCTAGTGAAGAATAGAGCTATCTAACCAACTGCTCAGATTTGGCGAAATTTGAACAGGGATTTTAGCTGATTGAAACATCTTTAGAAATCTTGGACAAGAGGGATGACAAACGTGATAAAGTTATAGGGTGAACAGAACAACTGAAACAACACTTAAACCAACACGTATATACTATACTATATTTCAGTTCAGATCAAGTCTTAACATTATAATTATAAATTTCTTGTCCAAATTTTCAAACATTTCATGTTTCCTGTACATTCCGCACAATGTGCCGGTGTTTATTTACAGTTGCTTAATTTCTTCTTTTTTATGTACCTCTTATTGTGAAGCACGACCTGTTCAACCGCACAAGTTAGTTCAATATGGTTATATCAAAGACGTTTACAATTTAAAATAAAAATTTATGAAAGTTGTCATTGAGCGACCCAGAACCTTCTAGGTATTTTATGTGTGCTTTTGCTGAGAGTATTCTATCCGTGTTGTGTAAATCTTGCGAGATGCGCTATTATTCATCCGTCAGTTTCATTTTCACTGTTTATATATATAATTAAATGCTTATCATTATTCTGGATTTTGTCTATCTATGATGACGGTGGTATTTGCTCATATTTTTCTTTATTATTACTGTTTCTTATCTTATTATGATTATTGTTAGTTGTGTTATAACATATGCTTTGTCTGCTTACATAACATTTATATTCGTATACGTGTTATTGTCGGCGCGGTAGCAGCATCGCAAACACTACTCGTTGGACATAGGTATCAATGGTCCAGTGTAGGGCAGGGCAATTCAACTATATTTACTTGGGAGCCAAAATGTAGAAAATGGGAATCATCACGGGCCAGATTTATAAAAAACACATTGAATGATTTTATACATTTAGTTTTTAAAAAACCCACTTTATTTCACTGTTTCAGCAATGATCCACGGGACACTTACTAAGCATCCACGGACCGGCTTTGGCCCGCGTGCCGCCAATTGAATAGCCCTGGTGTAGGGTAACAACCCTAACAGGAAGTGGGTGGTTGTAGTAATACAGGGCAAATATCAAGATAAACAAATATAGGTAGATGGGGTACCAAAATAAAACAAAGCAACATAACAACTAGATACAGACACAGACAACGTTTCGACTAAAAAGCCTTCATCAGGACAACCCAAAGACCACAGTACAACGAATCCTACATGGAGACAAACATAGTTATAATAGGGAGGAAGTAAAAGTAGAGATAGTGAATAGATAGTTTGCAGATAAAGACAGAGTGGATCGACTGATGTATTCTCTCCCTACAAACGAAATTAAGTGAGAGTGAAGAATTATTTTTCCATATCTAGAATTGAAGAGATGGTTATGAAAAGTGTTGATGTCAGAAACTAGTGTCATTGTGAGTTTAGAAGAATCTTTATCAATTAATAAATACCCACAACTGTCAGTCGTCATGTCTATCTATCCATGTGACGTGTCTTTTACAATTTTTTGTCCTCTCTGCCACCCTGTATACCTAACGGTTATGTGCGAATTGCCCTGATTCTTCCAATGCCATGTTCTCAAAGTCTTCGATATTCCGTGCCCATCGCAGCCTTGGTCTGCCTCTTGTTCTTTTGCCTAGACTTTTCCCTCCATAATTAATCTTTCTAAACCCTTGTGTTGTTTGTTATATGTTCAAAATATGTTAGCTTGCTGTTTTTGATAATTTCGAGTAGTCACTCGGCTCTTCTTCTATGTTCAGATATTTGCGGACGTCTGCGGTGGTTCGTCTTTCTGTCCGTGATATTCTTAGGACTTTTCTATAATATTTCATTTCTAATGTCTATATATTATTTTCCAATGTGGATGTCAGTGTCCATGTATCACAACGAAATGTTACCTCTGGTCCATGTCTCACAACGAAATGTTACCTCTGGTCCATGTCTCACAACGAAATGTTACCTCTGGTCCATGTCTCACAACGAAATGTTACCTCTGGTCCATGTCTCACAACGAAATGTTACCTCTGGAAAAATATATCTTCTTAATAGTTGTACATCTCTGTTTGTCTCTTGCCAAATATTTTTTCATCTGTCGTCATGTAACTGAGGATATACTCAAAATGGATGGATCGAAGTACATATGGGCATATGTGTTCAGAGATGATGTAACGATGAACTCCCACCTCATGGCTGTCTTTGCGAGTCTATGATTGTTTGTATATTACAATATTTACTTGACTGGTCTGTCTCATCAATATACGCCTCCATCTGTACATGCATGTGGCAACCACTCAAACAAAGATTACAACAGCAGACATGATATTGCGGTAGTAATCAAATTACACTCGCCATCAAACATTACAATTGCATTGATTAAACGTGTTTAGAACTCTCTAGCCACAATTCGCCCGTCGCTAGAACAGGTTTCCTTGACAACTTTGGCCACATCTGTGCAGCTTCTCCGTCCTCTACAACATTACCTGGCTCCACGCGCCCTGCTACGGTCTCTCGCGCACATTCAACACGCGCACGACACCGAGACGTACTGGTTAGACTTGGTGATATTTGATGGCTTGGGCGTGTCTTCGTAATAGTTGCTCATTATTTCGTGTATTCACTTATCTCATACAAGTGTGGCTTTTCGAGCTGTTGATTGTTGTCGATCTGGAGGCGATGATGCTTGTAGTTGTGTCGTTTGTAACTAGCTAGTGTAGACGTAGTTAGTACTGGGTTTGTTCAGTTGCTTTTGGAAGTGTTAGAGATGGTGTTTGTACGATTGATGATTAAATGTAGTATCACATATGATTGTATACATGAAGACAGAGACGATGTTTGTATACATGAAGACAGAGATGGTGTTTGTATACATGAAGACAGAGATGATGTTTGTATACATGAAGACAGAGATGATGTTTGTATACATGTGGACATAGATGATGTTTGTATACATAAGGACAGAGATGGTGTTTGTATACATGAAGACAGAGATGATGTTTGTATACATGAAGACAGAGATGGTGTTTGTATACATGAAGACAGAGATGATGTTTGTATACATGAAGACAGAGATGATGTTTGTATACATGTGGACATAGATGATGTTTGTATACATAAGGACAGAGATGATGTTTGTATACATGAAGACAGAGATGATGTTTGTATACATGAAGGCAGAGATGATGTTTGTATACATGAAGACAGAGATGATGTTTGTATACATGAAGACAGAGATGATGTTTGTATACATGAAGACAGAGATGATGTTTGTATACATAAGGACAGAGATGATGTTTGTATACATGAAGACATAGATGATGTTTGTATACATAAGGACAGAGATGGTGTTTGTATACATAAGGACAGAGATGGTGTTTGTATACATGAAGACAGAGATGATGTTTGTATACATGAAGACAGAGATGATGTTTGTATACATGAAGACAGAGATGATGTTTGTATACATGTAGACAGAGATGATGTTTGTATACATGAAGACAGAGATGATGTTTGTATACATGAAGACAGAGATGTTTGTATACATGAAGACAGAAATGATGTTTGTATACATGAAGACAGAGATGATGTTTGTATACATGAAGACAGAAATGATGTTTGTATACATGAAGACAGAGATAATGTTTGTATGCATGAAGACAGAGATGATGTTTGTATACATGAAGACAGAGATGATGTTTGTATACATGTAGACAGAGATGATGTGTGTATACATGAAGACAGAGATGATGTTTGTATACATGAAGACAGAGATGATGTTTGTATACATGAAGACAGAGATGTTTGTATACATGAAGACAGAAATTATGTTTGTATACATGAAGACAGAGATGATGTTTGTATACATGTAGATAGAGATAATGTTTGTATGCATGAAGACAGAGATGATACCGGACTACATCCTGCTAATCTGCAGGAGTTTGAGAACGAACGCAGAAGAAGAAGATTGTACTCAATATTTTAGTGACATCTACGTTGTTCGCCCATCCAATGCTCCAATCGGACTGACTAGAATCATTGCGTCTCGACAGTGCCGCTGTAAGTTTGGAGCAGAGGTGTCGTAGACATTGGTTGCCTGTTTGCATATCACAACATAAATTTTCATTCCACTACTGCCTCCACATAAACGGACACGATCGTCAAAATTGTTGGCCAGGAATACATCACGAGCAGTTTTATTTCTGTTTACGGAGTCCACCACGATAAGGTACTTTTGATATCTTGATTATCTGTTAACATGCGGAGAGCATTCGGTAACCTTTTCACCCAGTTATTAATCACAATTATAATCATTATGATTCTCTTTTTTGTAATATTCATATTATGATGTTTATTTTTGGTCCTGATGAAGACTTTCTAATCGAAACGTCTTTCTTTTCATGATGTGATCTGTGTGTCATGTACTTTATTGCAATACTCATTGGAATGTAGAAAAATGGACTGTAACCATTTTCATTGTACTTTCAAAAGACGAAAATCTATGCCTAAATCGGTGATTTGAACTCGAGACATCCGATTTAGACATCGGCATTCTAGCCATTCGGTCACACACTCCAAAGGTAGTATGAAAAAGAAGATGTATAATAGAGAGAAGGGGAAAAACAGTATTAGCAGTAAGAGATAGTTATAAAATAACCAGTTTCAACCACACCCCAAATATCTCATGTTATACTAGCAATACCACAAACTGTTACCTGCACTGTTGTTACCTTTCCACCTTATTAATTATCTCCCGCGTGACAGTCTCATACTGAGGTGATCGCCACACAGTGCCTCGTTTATCGGTTATCGCCACTTGGGTTAATTTCAAAACAATGGAAGAAAAACCCAACCTGGAGAAGACACTGATTAAAGGAGAGATAATGCAACCAGGGTGACATCTTCACGACCGAGCTATTAATTACCTGTGCTAGGTGGGCACAAATCTCAGGAAACAATACGTGATCACTAACACTCTAGGTTTACCACACCGCATGACCAACCATAAAACAGACAAATCACATCGCACGACCAACCACGGCAATATACAGCCAACAAAAGACAACAAATCATAGCAATATAAGACAAATCAAGTCCAACCATGCCAATATATGACCAATTAAGACCAACTATGTCAAGACCAATCATGTTACTATGAACAATCAAGACCAGTCATGTATAATCAAGACAAGCCATGTCATTATAAGACCAATCAAGATCAATCATGTCAATATACGACCAAAAAAATCAAACATGACAATATATAACAAATCAAGACAAACCCTGACAATATTTAACAAATTAAGACCAACCCTGACAGTATATGATCAATCAAGATCTAGCCTTACTATACATCCAGGGCCGGCCCTAACAATTGAGGGGCCCAATGCGAAACGATTGCGCGGGGCCCAGTCTGGGTAGGGAAGAGGATAATAAAATAAATTATAATATTAATTTATGGGCCTATGAAGTGCGGGGCCCAATGCGGCCGCATAGGTTGCAATGGCCTAAGACCGGCCCTGTATACATCATTCAGATAATACGAGATCAACTCTGACAATATATCATCCATCAGGCAGTGGTTCTCACTCTTCCTAATGCCGCCACCCTTAAATACAATGCTTCATTTTGTGATGACCCCTCAAACATATAATTATTTTCGTTGTTACTTCATAATATGTGTATTCCAATGGTCTAAAGCGACCGCTGTGAAAGTGCAACAATAAGTTCAAATTTTCATATCTGTACCTATTGTACTTACGTAAAACACAAGTTTTTATAATAGTTTCACTCAGACACGACGGACTATCAATAAAACTGGTGGGTAATGAATATGTTTTGTGTATTGTAATTTGTATGTTTTCTTGTGTGCACATCATTACCTACTAGTTTTAGTTATAGTCCGTCGTGTCTGAATGAAGCGATTATAAAAACCTGTGTTTTTTTAAGTATAATTGTTGTTAAGTTTCACGCAGTTACCTTATATTGATATCTGTACCTAGAAGAGTAAGCTGTTTTTGACTGTTTTAATAGCAGTTATCATAGAAACTGAACTATACTACAACAATTCTATTTGCTGGTGTGGTACTATAACAATTCTATTTGCTGGTGTGGTACTATAACAATTCTACTTTTTGGTGTGGTACTATAGCAATTCTACTTGCTGGTGTGGTACTATAACAATTCTACTTGCTGGTGTGACTTTATTTTTATATTTTCATAAATTTAAATAAGGAAACATATTTTAAACAGGACATATTTTCAAATTTATCAAAATACAAAAAATGAAGAAACAAAATATACATTTAAAAAATGCCAAACTTCTTTAATGTGGTCACGAAAAGACCAATATGGCAACACTAACTTTCATTGCCATATTGTGCGCACATGCTTTCCCTGCAGGCAACGTTTTACATACACTGCACATTCAGAAACGTAAACAATTGTTTGACATTAATAGGAGCCTACATACCTGGAAACATGTATACACCCTTAATGTCGTGTGTTTCTGTTTAGCGAGCATTAGTTAATGTTGTTAGTGTTAATTACTGCAATACTCCCTACTTATTTCTGGGTTTGTTTTTTCACCTGATTACAATTTGTTGCACCAGTCATTACTTCTTCAGTACGTTAGATTGTCTCCTGACACTCTGAATTTATCCCTTTTTACATCCTCTACTCCAGGGGTCGGGAACCCATGGCTCGCAGACAAATGTTCATTTATTAAAAAAAAAATTCTTTAGACTCCTTTGATCTACATATTAATTGCCTATCAATATTTCATTCTACAAATGAGCTAAATTCTACTGCAGCTCAGCATCAGAAGTCACATTAATGGTAAGAAATACTCATTATTGATTATCAACAGCATAACAATGTTATTAAAAAGAATTCAGAGACATAGTTATTGTACTTTTAGTGTTGAAATTACACAAAATGCACACATTTACTTGAATTTTTAGTTTTAAACATAATGTATGGCTCTCACAGAATTACTTTTCAAAATATGTGGTGTCAATGGCTCTCTCTCAGACAAAAAGGTTCCCGACCCCTACTCTACTCGAATATTCCCTGTAACTTGTAACTTCCTAACGGGATAAATACAGTATGACAGTTACACCCTTAACTAGCAGGGTTGCCAGATAGTTGAAATTGATTATAGCCAAATCTCATGTAAAATATTGGTTCAAAATGGGTTTATCCCTCCCTAACTTTAATACATTTTGAAATTGAGAAAATATAAAAATGACAACAAATTAAATTATTTAATCGGTGACATTTAAAAATGGCTAAATGTTTGAAATTTGACCATTAAATAGCCAAATTTTTGCACCTCTGTTAACGCGCCAACTTGAATAGATCACAACGTACTTCATAATAAACCTTCTGCAAAGCCTAACACAACTTAAATTCATAGGAAAAAAAATGCTGCAACACTAACAACTCAGAACAAGAAAACTCAAAACAAAACAATGAACTACATGAATTGCTTTTCGCAGACGACCAGAGCTTCATATATCAAAACGAAAAAAACAACTACACAATAATATTAACTCCTATCTGCAACATGTAGAAAACACAACAGGAAGATCAATACTCAAAAGACGGAAACTATGAAAAATATGCAGAACACCGAGCGCACAAAAAAAAACAAACCCACAGATATACAACATAGGAGTAAAATAAGTATAGGAGTTCAAATCTCTGTAGTATTTTGACAGGGAATGGAAGCCTTGATAGAGAGATAGATACGAGATTTCAAAGGGCAAATGCAGTAACATACCAACTGACACCACTATTTCTTCATCCCAAGGTTGAGATTAGAAGTTAAACGACAAATGATGTACAGTATATTCCTACCAACACTGTGTTACCAGTGCCAAACCTGGTCTCTCTCATCTTCACATTACAGAAAGATAGAGACATGTGAGATGAAATGCTTGAGGAAAGCTGCAGGGGTCACCAGGTTTGACATATTACGAAATGAAGACATCCGGGAAAGAATAAGTATAACACATTGCACAGAATACATAGAAAGGCAGTAGATCAAGTGGTTCGACCACATTATGAGAATGCATCACAACAAATTACCCGTGAAGGCATATAACCAAATCAGATCAGGATATAAAGCCAGAGGAAGACTACGAAAATGATGGATAGAAAACGACAGTGACAACCTGAACAAACATAGTCATAGCATAACCGAAGCGACACATCTGCCCTTGGAACACAAGCTCGAGCTCCCATCACCCCCTACGTTTAACGGCAAGAGGGAATAACAGGCCACCTGGGGAAAGACAATAGACAACACAATACAACATGATAGTAATTCACGGCACAGACAAGTCATACGTCCATACTGTACTGGCAACGCGTTTGAATGTATACTGTACTTGCTACTAAACATTCAACAATAGTTAAAAAACAATGATATATGTAGCATAGACTACACTATCCTGTTCAGGATACACACCAATATGCTATACAGGATACACATTAATGCGCGATAGCAGATACACAGCAATTCGATATGGAATATATACATCAACGTGCTAAAGAGGATACACATCAGTGTGCAATAGAAGATACACATCAGTGTCCTATTGAAGATATACATTAAAGTACTAGAGATTGCATACATTAACGTGATATTGAGGATACACATCAATATGCTATACAGGATACACATCAATATGCTATACAAGACTGACACCAATGTGCTATAGAAGAGGTATCTCAAAATCCTATAGAATATATACATCAACGTGCTATAAAGGATACACATCAATGTGCTATACAGGAAACATATAAATATGCTATACATAATACACATGAATTTTCTATGGAAGATATACAACAATGTGCTATTGAATGTATACACCAGTGTTACAGAGGATACACCAGTGTGTTACAGAGGATACACCAGTGTGTTACAGAGGATACACATTCATGTGATACACATCAATGTAATATAGAGAGTTCACGTCACTGTGCGTATAGAAGATAACAGCCAATGTCCTATAAATGATATACTTCACTGTCCTATAAATGATATACTTCACTGTCCTATAAATGATATACTTCACTGTCCTATAAAAATATTATTCAATTAGTAAATAGTGTCGAGCGGCGATAACAAACGTGATACTAACACAATATAAAGTGTGATACTAACACAATATAAGGTGTGATACTAACACAATATAAAGTGTAATACTAACACAATATAAAGTGTGATACTAACACAATATAAAGTGTGATACTAACACAATATAAGGTGTGATACTAACACAATATAAGGTGTGATACTAACACAATATAAAGTGTGATACTAACACAATATAAGGTGTGATACTAACACAATATAAGGTGTGATACTAACACAATATAAGGTGTGATACTAACACAATATAAAGTATGATACTAACACAATATAAGGTGTGATACTAACACAATATAAGGTGTGATACTAACACAATATAAGGTGTGATACTAACACAATATAAAGTGTGATACTAACACAATATAAAGTGTGATACTAACACAATATAAGGTGTGATACTAACACAATATAAAGTGTGATACTAACACAATATAAAGTGTGATACTAACACAATATAAAGTGTGATACTAACACAATATAAGGTGTGATACTAACACAATATAAGGTGTGATACTAACACAATATAAAGTGTGATACTAACACAATATAAGGTGTGATACTAACACAATATAAGGTGTGAGACCAACATAATAGGTCTTGTAGGTCTATTGGGTAATCAGGTGCAGTCAGAATGTACGTGTTCGAATCCTGGAAGGTTTCACATGTTAGAAGGTGGATGATATCTTTAAACCATGTTCCCACCACATCTCACCCTCATGGTATGCATCCTCGTACGCCACAAACGGAAACCGGCAGTGTAAACAGCGATTGGGCGTAACATAGAAAACATGTCTGATGTACAACTAAACTTCCAAAATTGAATCTACACATATTCGTGATCTAGATTGCTTATCATTAAATTCAACCTTTTTCATATTTTTTCCAGCACAAATTGGATGTGTCGGGCCATTAGTAAAGAAATAAAACGCCGAATGAACTGTAGTAGGGCCATCGCCCGTGTGTTGCCGTATCGCGAAAAGTGGAGCAAAGAATAGCGAGGCTATTATCTGCCAAGCTTGTCATTCGAAGATTTGGTAGTGGAGTTGTCTATCCCATCCATGTATGCTTTAAGTCCTACCCAAGTCGCATTTGTTCGGTCGAAAGACGCAGATATCGCCGGCAAGAAGTAAACCATAACACAACGCTTTCCGTTCTCCGGAATACATCCAGTTAATCTGAAGGAGTTTGAGACCACAAACCAGAAGAAGAGGAATGCATATCTAAACCAAGAACGCTTATTGATGTCACTACCGCTACAAGTGGTACATGACAATCTCCCAGATTGTCCAAGTGTGTCTTGCATGTGGTAGGTCTGTGGATCTTACCAGGTCACATAGCATACACAACATCGCGTTCAATTCTACTAAAATAGATGATGATGACGTTGTTGTTGATGATGATGATGTTGGCGATGATGATGATGTTGATGATGTTGATGATGGTGATGTTGATGTAGATAGTGATGATGTTGATAGTGATGATGCTAGTGATGATGATGTTGATGTTGATAGTGATGATGGTGTTGATGATGTTGATACTGATGATGATAATGTTGATGATGTTGATAATGATGATGATGTTGATAGTGATGATGATGTTGATAGTGATGATGATGTTGATGATGTTGATAGTGATGACGATGTTGATGATAGTGATGAAATAATCCCTTTATCTGCGAGCAGGTAGCTCTTGATAGCTCTTGACAACACTGATTTCTTGTTGTGGAAAGCATCCTCAATCTCCAGGCAGAGGTATGTAGTGTTTATCCTCCGTGGAGTGACATTCTCTGAAACATGTCTGCAAGGAATGTGGTGCACGGAATATTCTACTTTCTTGGCGAAATTTTAATATTAAGCTTATGATGCGCCCCATTGTTTTGCGCAATCAAATTGTAATAATATTTGGTCTGTATTTAGTGGATATTGTTCAATCTTTTCCAGGTTTAAGCAGAGGGAACATAATTGATTCCGTCCTGATTTGTGGGATATTCCCTATAGCCCAGCTAATATTTAGTTTGTGTCCAAAAGTTTGCTCCTTGCTGTTGTTCGTAGGTCGTGAAACTGGCCCATCGTCATATCAAATTGTCTACAAATACAAATCTACACACAGAAACCGAAGCTGTTTTCTGAATATAGCTACTAAAATGTTATATATAGTTAAAAAGCGTTGATATAGCTAAAATACACTAGAGTCCATGGTTGAAAGAAACACATCTCCATCAGAGGTACATTTCATTTAACCAAAAGAAGTGTGTGACAAGAAGTTAAAGATATGTTTCATGTGGAGTGTGTGATAGGAAGTTGAATGGATGTTTCATGTGGAGTGTGTGATATGAAGTTGAAGGAATATTTCGTGTGGAGTGTGTGATATGAAGTTGAAGGAATATTTCGTGCGGAGTGTGTGATATGAAGTTGAAGGAATATTTCGTGCGGAGTGTGTGGTATGAAGTTGAAGGAATATTTCGTGTGGAGTGTGTGATAGAAAGTTGAAGGAATATTTCGTGTGGAGTGTGTGATAGGAAGTTGAAGGGATGTTGTTTCGTGTGGAGTGTGTGATAGGAAGTTGAAGGGATGTTTCGTGTGGAGTGTGTGATAGAAAGTTGAAGGAATATTTCGTGTGGAGTGTGTGATAGGAAGTTAAAGTTATGTTTCGTGTGGAGTGTGTGATAGGAAGTTGAATGGATGTTTCGTGTGTGATAGGAAATTGAATGGATGTTTCATGTGGAGTGTGTGATAGGAAGTTGAATGGATGTTTCATGTGGAGCGTGTGATAGGAAGTTGAATAAATGTTTCGTGTGGAGTGTGTGATAGGAAGTTAAAGTTATGTTTCGTGTGGAGTGTGTGATGGGAAGTTGAAGGGATGTTTCGTGTGGAGTGTATGATATGAAGTTGAAGGGATGTTTCGCGTGGAGTGTGTGGGAGGGAGTTGCAGAGAAATTTCGAGTGGAGTGTGTGAAAGGGAGTTGCAGGGAAGTTTCGAGTGGAGTGTGTGAAAGGGAATTATAGTGAGGTTTCTAGTGGAGTGTGTGAAAGGAAATTCTAATAGGGTTTTGAGTGGAGTGTGTGAAAAAGGTGTTGTATCTTACACTTAATTTCTTTAAAATTTACACTCTAACAGAAAATAACCAAGTACTTATCAGAGATCGAACAATTAACTTCACGGGTGTAAGATAAAAGCTTTAACCTCTGTGCCATGCGCCACACTAAATGTAAAACAAATAGATGTAATGGTGTAAATTAATTGCGCGTGTAACCTTTCATGTTACAACTATCAGGTTTAACTATCTACATATAAATCGCTGTACAAACAGGTGTCCACGAATCTAAAACACCCATTCTATATTCATTCAATATTCTTTATCCCTAATAAACATGCGCTGGTTTTCTAATAGGTTTCATTATTGAAAGTTGCAATTAATATACAGTCTTCTTTGTTTTCCCGGCAGCACATTAACTCCAACGTAGATGCTCATAAAAACAGATTGGAAAACCTGTGAACAAATTAACCCTCTCCGATAGAATTAGTAGGCCTATTATAAAGCACTACTATGAATGGTAATTGTGTGCTGATGACGCACGGGGAAAGAGAGAGAAGGGGGGGGGGGGCACTGAACCATGTAACAAAAGTTCAGGTAACAATAACCGCGTACGTATCAGACATCAAATATAAATCTGTAAAACTTTACTTAACAAAACAGATCTGCTCGCGCGCACTATGAAAAGTCATTCGATCAGGGACAACAAAAGGTTATCAATTTGTACTAATGTTACAGCTAAGCAGTGTGGCAGCGGGAGACAAACCAGGACAACGGGGGGAGAGGATAATCAAATGTAGGTGATATATAAGGTTTGCAACGTGTTGCATCGCCTGGTTTAAGACCTGTCAATGTGAAACCAGCTTGACAATAATGTCGGAGTTTTATCCAGTGAAGGGTTTTTTTTTGACAAAGAGCGACAACAGTTGTTTGACTGGATCCCGATATGGTTTGTCGGTATTAGTAATTGTGGAAAGAATATGTAGAATAGCGTCATCATAGAGTGCCGTCTCCGCAACGAAGGTTGGCTGCAACAGATCTCCAACATCCCCTGGCTCTTGTTTTGGTGGCGCACTCTTCTAGACTAACTTGTCCATCTTGTGATGTTACTCTCCCACTTGTATCTCTGCCTACCTCTTGCTCGCTTCCCTTTGACTTTACCCTCAAGTAAGGCCTTCAAAAAGGTGTCATGTCTTTTAATGTGTCCAAAATATTTTATTTGCCTGATCTGTATTTCTCTTCGTAATTCTTTCTTCATATTAAGTGTTTTTAGAACCTCTTTGTTACTTTTTATATATACTCTCTCTCTCTCTCTCTCTATATATATATATATATATATATATATAGCAATGAGATCAAGTGGTTTTCACACGCTTCCAGACTACCAACAGACAGCATGACACAGATGACCATGACATATGGACATCATGACTATAAAGCCAGAGGCAGCCCACGTATGGATCACAGAAATCAAAGAAGCCACAGGAACAAGCTTACAAGAAGGCCATCTCCAGAGAACTCTTCTACCCCTAACGCCCATGGCAAAACAAGGGAAACAGAGTATAAATAGATAGATAGTTAGCAATGACAAGGTTACTTTCCATGCATGTCGTCAGAGATGACTAAGGAGTATTTACGCTGGAGCTGACAGTTCCATACAATATAAGGTGAAAGTGACCCTGAAGAAACCAACTGAAGTCGGATGTGTCAGACCGAAATACGCAGAAATCGCAGCTAGGCTGCAAACCATGACAGGGCATTCCGGACTACGTCCTGCTAATCAACAGGAATTTGCGAATGCCCGGGGAAGAAGATGTGGAAACATTTACTGAAACTAGTCCCGAGTCGTAGTTTTACCTAGATTACTCTCTGATCAGCCAAGATGAATGACTCTAGTAACTTACCGTCACGTCATATCGTGACCGTCGACAATATACAACCTACTGTCTAATTTGTAAATCCAGTACTTTAAAATGACAGTCTTTGACTATGCCTTGATTTTCATTGGCCGCTACGCATATATAATCAGTGACCAATTAAAACCACGGGAATAGTCGAATGACTCATAAAAAAGGCTTGACTTCATATTATCCCGTAGGTCTTACATTATAGACGGGTATGAGTCGCATGTACACCGAAGTATGGTCTTGCTTGAGCCCGTTTAACTGTCGCGCCGTATAATAAGCAGCAATTATTCGGTAAATGTCAGCGTCTATCCAGTTATTTACTCATGGTGTGACCTACTTAGAGGCCAGATTGGTGCCTTCGATGAGAATCGTCAACTTAAACACAATAGGGGGGGGGGGGGAGGAGATGTTGATGGTATAACTGTTGTTTTTCATAATCGTCCGCTGTTGATTCCAAGAAAAGCACAAATAGTAACACTATTTCTTACCAATCATGTCTTCTTCTTCTTCTGCGTTCGCTCTCAAACCCCTGCAGATCAGTAGGATGTAGTCCGGAGAACGGAATGCGCTGTGTCATGGTTTAACAGCATTGCTGCGATATCTGCGCCTTTCGGGACTGACACACCCGTCTTCAGCATGGCTTTGGGTCACTGACCCTCTATGGGATGGGACAGCCAACTCCATCCCATAACCTCCTTAGGTAAATAATGGTGCTATTCTTTGCTCCACTTTCAGACCCCGACGACACACGGGCGTTACCAATCATTTGAAATATCCCAGGACAAGCACAAATAGTAACACTATTTCTTACCAAACATTCCATATATGGCAACTATCACACACCTGGTTGGTTTACCTGTACAACACAGTAGATACGTGCGTGTTTATGCTTGTGTGTATGTGTGTGGATGAGAAGGGAGGATTAATCAGCGATGTGCCAAAGGTGTGTCCCCTAACAACAAATTGTTTGTGGGCTCATCCTTCTCTAGGGAAGCAAATTTGACTTCTTTGATTTTCATTGGGTCAGTTTGTGTCGACGGACGCTGACAATCATGAGCAATGGCAAATTGTATTGCTTCTGAAAGATGATATGAGTTCACAAACCTGTATTGTCGCCGAACTCGGCTCAAACCGCCTCCCTCCCCTCTTTACATGATAAAGTACAATTAAATAAGTCATTATAAGACTAAACACTCATCATCGCTTGGCGACAACCCTCCCCCCACCACCCATTAAGCCAGAAAAGGACATTCATCCCTTTAGTAGTACAATCTAACGCCTCCCAATCTCCAATATCTTCACTAGCAATCCAAGCCCCACTAAAAAATAATAATAATAATAACTACGAAGACCCCCCTCCCAGAAAGTAATAATTGCCCCCTCCCCTCAAAGACAAAAAAGGAGATGAAGATCAAACTCCAATTCACCCCCCCCCCCCCAACCACCAAGAGGAAATATTTTTGTATCCCCCTCCACTTCCTTCCATTTTATCTTAGTTGCATCTACTTTCCTGTACGCAATATTCAATTGCAATAAACAAGCACACAAGAGTGCTAGGGACTAGCGACCACATAGTTAGTAACTGCGCATCAGCGTCAGCGAACCAAAGCTGACCAAGACGCTAGGACACTTCCACGCAGTGGATCTGGAAACAGGAGTACAGTAATGTAGCCTGGTCAAGTTCTAGGGATCGATGAGGGAAGAACAACCATCCACAAAAATAACCTTGCAGAAGTCGGATATGTCGACCGAAAGGTGCAGTATCGCAGCAAAGCTGTGAACAGACATAGCATAACGCCACAAATGTCCTTTTCAGGATGAAAGTGTATTAGAGACACTCGGAAATATAACAGCAGAGGAGGAAAATAGAAGGGCAAAAGACCGTACACTCACTCTCCCCTCATCACCGAAAGGTACATGAGGACAGACAGATGAAGAAGAGGATGAACGACGAAGAAGAATTACATTAAACATGATCGAAAATAGGTATGTACTGTGCTGGTAGGCAGAAGCTATCGGCATATATATGATACCACACATAAAATTGTATCCAGGGCCGTAGATACGAGGGGTTTTACCTTAAAAAAAATTGGGTGGTTAAGGTCATTCGTCCATTTTCCTGAGTAAATTTCACGGAAAATTTGAAGAATTTTTTGTGTAAATTCACTAAAATGAATTTTACCGACCTTTTAGTTAACTTTGAAGTAATAAAAGGTACGTGTTCATATTTTCGATTTGGGGGGGGGGGGGCGTTTTATACCCCCCCCCCCTTATCTACGGGCACATCTACCATTGTTTAGATATTGTTATGTTTCTTTATATAACAAAACAGTGATCTCGTTTTGATGTTTAGGTGGCAACACTCTTCCACTGGAAGCGTTGTGCCATGGCATATATATATATATATATGTGAAGCTGGAAGGCGGCTTGCAGACCGATTCTGTGAACATATGTATAGCATAAAAAACCCATTTGGGTTATCCTGTAAACGTCTACTTCAATGGCACAGGCCATCGGGGCGCCCAGGACATTCAGGTTACGGCCACTAAGTCGTGCTTCTCTGACGACCGAATCTGCCCTGCGCCTGAGAACCGCTACATTTACCAATATGGCACTCTTAAACCCGACGGCATCAATGAGCGCCTGTCTCATGTATGATTCTACTTGTTTCATAGTTTCTGTTTGTTTCGTGTCACATGTATATAGTCATTTTTGTATACTCCTTGTCCGGTGTCCTTTCACCTCTTCCGGTAAGTCTATATTCAACTTGACAATGTGACCATCCACATCCATACTGTTCGTTTTATGTTGTATGCTTTAATATTGTTTTAATTTTTGACTTGATAATGACCTTTTGGTCAAAACGTCGATTTGTGTGTGTTACAATGTGTGTCTTTAATGATTAGCAAAACTGCATTGATTAACTCTATTCCTGGATTTACCTTCTACTCAGTGGGGAGATCTATAAGTGTAGAAGATATTACAAATCTTCCATACGAGAGCCTCAATATTTACGGCATGTCATCTACTAAGGTTTTCTGTTCCATGGGTAATTTGTCTAGAGGGCCATTGGTGAGACCCACAGACGCAACCGCATGCGTGAAAGTAACAATTCTTTTTGCCACTGTTTTATTAAGGTAAAGGTAAAGGTAGGTCCCATGGCATCTGCCGTCGGGGATGAAGATAACTCTTCATGTACTAAGCCGCAGCAACTATTAGGTGGGGTGGCCAGTTCCCGTCCTTGCTGTTTTTTTTACCTTCCCTAACTCATGCGTCAGGTACTCATTTACAGCTGAGTCGACTGGAGGAGTGGTCGTGTCAAGTGAGAAATCACAACCCGGATTTTTTTTAATGTCCGGACGTGGCACGCTGTAACCAGATGATAGCAAGCAAGCTCACTATCCACTAGGCTACATTACTGTTTTATTATGTTTCCATTATTCACAGTCATAAATTGCTACTGGAAATATACCTACCACTGGCAAATATATTTAATATATACAAAATCTGTACTAAATTTGTTTCCAAAAAGCAGCCAACTGATCAAAAAGAATTTAGGATGAAGAATAAGGAACAAATTAATCTGTTCTATTCATTTTTCCAAATGATCAACATTAGATTCGTCTTTCTTTCAAAACGTCCTGTCCATTCTGTTAGAAATTTGTTCCATGGCTTAATTAACAAGGCCAATTTTAAGTCAGGCTGACATCTGAGATCGTATTTATCTTAACACCCCCTCCCTTTAAAATGTGAAGATTAGGCTTCTACCATCCAAGGAAAAGTGATTAGTCCTCTAGCAAAATAAATCACATCTGGCCGATTCTGGGACGCTGGTCAGTTAAGTTCACACAAGTTCAAAGATCGTGGTTTCCGAACCGACCCGACCTGGTGAGTTGTCCAGGACAATGGCTGAACCCGCTGGACAATAAACAAATCTGTAGTGGGCAACACTTCGTTCTGTGGAATATTGAATTCTCTCCCTTGGATGAAATGGTCGTCTTCTCAACAATGACAAGATATATAAATAATAGTATCAGTATCAGATGCAACAAAACATAGCAGTTCCTAGGACAGATGACACGTATTTTCAAGAACAAAAATGTAAACATAGACACTAAAGTTGCATTATACAAGACTATTATTATTCCATCACTATGCTACCAGTGTCAAACCTGGACAATGACAGCGCAAGACAAAAGAAAAATATAGACAACAGAAATGACATGTCTACGAAGAATACTCGGAGTGTCATTAAGAGATAGAATTAGAAATGATAACATCAGAAAGATAACCAAAACAATACCAGTATTGGAACACATCAAAAGACAACAGATCAAGTGGTTTTCACACGCTTCCAGACTACCGACAGATAGCATGCCACAAATGGCCATGACACATAGACATAACAGTTATAAAGCCAGAGGCAGACCATGTAAAAGATGGATCACATAAATCAAAGAAGCCACAGGAACAAGCTTACAAACAGCGCACAAGAAGGCCATCCCCAGAGAACTCTTTCCACCCCTGACGCCGCAAGGCAAACAAGGGACGCAGCGTATAGATAGATAGATAGTATCAGTGATGGCTAATTCTGTGTATGTGTTGTATCTGTGTCTGCGTGTCCTCATTGGAAATCGCAAAATGGTCACTGTGTCGCGTATTCCTATGTTAAAATATAACATTGAACAACTGGGAAACTGTAGTCAAAACTATTCGGGTCGTGTTTTCTCGCCTGATGTGACCCTTTCTCCAGTCGACCCAGCTGTAATTGGGTACCTAAAAAATGGGTTGGGGAAGGTAAATACAGGAAAGAAGGGAACTGGCCACCAGACCTAATAGTTCCTGCGGCTTAGTACATGAAGAATTATCTTCCTCCCCGATGGCAGGTTGCTGCCATGGGACCTACCTTTACCTAGTAAAACTATATTCGCAGAACCGCGACATCCACCATTTTTAGATGATTAAAAGCTCTGATAAAACCACATTTAGCTATGTCGTGAGAACGGTCGGTTGATTGGTTGGATCGTTGTTAATCCACCGGTCAATGGGCTCATGCCCTTTGACCCAATGCCATTGTGTGATATATGCCTGTGTTAGTGAGCTGTCGTTTTGTTCCATATAAGGTGTTCCATTTATCTGGTCTTGGAGGGAGAAGCATTTTCTTGACGTCATCTAACACTGACATTCAAAAAGGTGGTGGTCAACAGTTTCATAGGGATGCGTGCACAGCCGGCACCCTGGAGTGTGTTGTGGTTGTTTTCTGTTCAAGTGATTGTTAAGCTGTACATGTTTGTGTGCGCAGTCGGAAGAAGATACTCTGGTCTTTTCTTTCCAGGAGGTTGATATTGTCTTTAGGATTACGGCTGGTTATATATTTATAGATTGTGCTTCCCATGGCCCATCTGTTCATTCAGTTTTCTTTGTTCACAGATTTCAACATCATTTTAACCGTGTGCATGGTTGTTTGTGTATATGACTGTTCCTGTTGTGATCTCATCTTTGCTAGTCTGTCTGCCTTGTCATTGCCAAGTGTGTTTGAGTGGTCAGGAATCCATTGTATAACGATGCTGACTTCATAAGATGTAAGCAGCTGGTTGACATGGTGATATATTTCAACTAGCTCAGGTTAACAATGTCCATCACATTCTAGTGCTTGAAGAGCAGACATAGAACCTGTAAAACTCACAATGTTTTGGACTGTTGATGGAAAGGCACCAAATATGGTCTTCAGGTAGGTCAATGCAACTTTTAGTGCTATTATTTCGGCTTCATAGTTAGAACATATCTCCCTACAGGCATCAAACAACTTATCAGATGTTTTGTCTGGATATTCTATATAACCATAACCTGCTTTGATGGTGGCTTTAAAAGCAGACCCATCAGTATAGACACGAATCCATTGTTCTGGGTAGGTGTCTATTGTTTTCTGTGTTGCTTTCATAAGACTTACTGGGTCGGAACTTTTCGTTGCATTATCTCTTAACTGTGTCTTGATTTCTGACAATTTAAAACCTGCGTGTATTGGTAAACATTTTTATCTTTGCTGTTATTGTCTTTTGTCTGGGAGGTAATATCTGTCTTTTATTTCATTGGCATGGTTGAGAGTCCTTCTATTTTATTATGTGGTTTAGTTGCCAGTTTTCTACAAGTTGTTTATGTGGGTGATCTTTGTTCATTCTATTGCTGCACCTTTTTCTTGGTCTTCCTCCTCTTCTTCTTCTGAGTTCGCTCTCACATAACCATAACGAATATATCGTATGGTTTCCGCCGGGGAGCTTGAAGTACGTTGTGCTGCAAGTTCCACAGTAGAACTGTGTTATTTGCACCTCGGTTGGCACTTGTGGTTTGGACGTCCGAGGTGGTCTTACTTTGTATCTTGCTGTTTCCACGTTCATGTTATAGGATAAAATTATCACAACGGATAAAGTGAAAGTGAAACCACAGATAATAATCTGGTCTACTGGAGATGAGTTGGACGAACTAGAGGATATAACAAATTTCGAATGTTTTGTCACAAACATAAACAGCTCAGGAGACTATGCGGTCGATATCAAGAGTAGAATTGCAATGGCAACATTGAAACTTGCTCAAATGAAAACTCTTTGGCAAGGTACCGCAGCATCGCCACACTACGTATGATCAGAACATGCGTATTTAAAGTGGTAATATAGGGTGTTGAGGCATGGACATTCAATAAAACAGTAACAATGAGAATCGCTGCTTTCGAAATGAAATGCTACGGAACTACTTTACTTATACCATGGACAGCGAAAAAAGACAAATCAAGAAGTGTTATTCTTCTTCTTCTTCAGCGTTCATTCTCAAACTCCTGCTGAATTCTCTTTAGCAGGACATGTCCTCTAAATTTCCAGTAGGATGTAGTCCAGAGAATGGAAATGCGTTGTGTCGCCGTTTAATTTGCGCCAATGGCCCGACACATCCGTCTTCGGCGGGGAAGTGTTATTCATAAACATCGGAGAAAGATGGCTCCTTAACAACAAAGCGGGGGTGGGGTGGTGTTGGTCATATAAAGAGACATAACAGCATGGAAAGATTAATGGCTGAAGGCAGAGTTAACGGCAACAGGGGAAGAGGGTGCCCACGACGACGATGGTGTAGTCATAAATCAGATTGTTTAAACATGTGCATAGCTGTGGCAGGTAACTCGCACAGAATCGCGGAGTGTTCAGAGAATCTATAAGGAAGACCACGTACTGGAAAGAATATGTCACATGGCGGGGAAAGGATAGATTTCGTCCATCTCAACGAAGGTGAACGCCGATTGCCGAAAGTACCACTCATATCACGTAGCTACGTAGCTTCAAGCGATAATCCCCTACGATTCTCCGAATAATCTCCACTTTATAAACAAGATGCCGCGAACGGTATTCGAGCCAACAACCTCTTGAGCGCACAGCTTAACCACTACACCAGGAAGATTTAACAGCCACTAAAACTGAGGCATTTCGCACCTGTCCGGTGCCACAAGATGCCTTAAAGTAGAGACAAATTTGACGAGACCTCACTAACAGATTACATGCAAACAAAATATGATACTGTGACACACTTTTACGAACTGACTCGACCTTCGACCTTCCGTTCAAGTTATTGTGACTATTGTTTGACTCACACGCTGTCTCCCCAACTAAAACAACACACTCGCACGTTCGGTGCAAGAGTGCTAGGCTCAAGCAGAAAAGCAATCACAATGTAGGCTCTCTAGGTTCATGTTCAACCATAGACCCGGAGGTGAATATAACCTTTCACACTATTTTTTTTTAACTAAACCCGATGATTAATCTTATGAGTCGGATATAAAATGAAATAACTTATGCTACAAAGTATTATACAACCTATGATATAACCTGTGACATAATATATGGTATAACATGAAATAACCTAACATATAACCTATGATAAATCTATGACATAATATATGATATAACATGAAATAACCTATGATACAAACTATGATATAACCTATGATACAGCCTATGATATATTCATTCATTCATTGGTACCATGCCTTCCGGCGCAGGCGATCATGTTTCTCCACAGTCCTCTATCTGTTATATATTTAAATACAGTTTCTGATGATTCTGCATCATGTCCGGCTTTCAAGCCATCCACCATTTTCTCACGTTGTCTTCCTCTGTCTCTCTTACCCCCGATCTTTCCAGTTGTTACGATGTTCTCCAGCCCACCTCTTCTCATGACATGACCCAGAAAATGGGATTGCCGTCTTCTAATACAGTTAATAAGTTCTCTATCTGAGGTGACCAGTTACAGAATTGTAGCATTGTTCTAAAATATTTAGCCGTCCATGATATTTTCAACATCCTTCTATAAAACCACATCTCTGTGCCCTACAGGTGTTTTCTTGCAATATTGTCAATTGTCCATGCTTCACTACCTTAACCGTATATAGCTCTATGTAACATTTTAGTATGTTCTTTCTTACTTCTAAAGATAATGATATTACACAAGGTGTTCCTCACCTTTTGGAATGCTGCTTTTACCTGTGCAGTTCGACTTTTTTTTAAATATCTCAGTGACGCTTCTACATCTATGATATAAGCTGTGATACAACCTATGATATAAGCTGTGATACAACCTATGATATAAGCTGTGATACAACCTATGATATAAGCTATGATACAATCTATGATATAAGCTATGATACAATCTATGATATAAGCTATGATACAACCTATTATGAAAGCTATGATACAACCTATGATATAAGCTATGATACAACCTATGATATAAGCTATGATACAATCTATGATATAAGCTATGATACAACCTATGATATAAGCTGTGATACAACCTATGATATAAGCTGTGATACAACCTATGATATAAGCTATGATACAACCTATGATATAAGCTATGATACAACCTATGATATAAGCTATGATACAATCTATGATATAAGCTATGATACAACCTATTATGAAAGCTATGATACAACCTATGATATAAGCTATGATACAACCTATGATATAAGCTATGATACAACCTATGATATAAGCTATGATACAATCTATGATATAAGCTATGATACAACCTATTATGAAAGCTATGATACAACCTATGATATAAGCTATGATACAACCTATGATATAAGCTGTGATACAACCTATGATATAAGCTATGATACAATCTATGATATAAGCTATGATACAACCTATTATGAAAGCTATGATACAACCTATGATATAAGCTATGATACAACCTATGATATAAGCTGTGATACAACCTATGATATAAGCTATGATACAATCTATGATATAAGCTATGATACAACCTATTATGAAAGCTATGATACAACCTATGATATAAGCTATGATACAACCTATGGTATAAGCTATGATACAACCTATGATATAAGCTATGATACAACCTATGATATAAGCTATGATACAACCTATGATATAAGCTATGATACAACCTATGATATAAGCTATGATACAACCTATGATATAAGCTATGATACAACCTATGATGTAAGCTATGGTACAACCTATGATATAAGCTGTGATACAACCTATTATGAAGCTATGACATAATACATAATGTTACTGTGCGTCTGTGGAAATCGACGATGGCCATTCATCTCAACTGGTATGATGATGTCTGCGGTGTGTCTGACTGACTAATAAATCCTGTTCGTGCATTTAAATTAATGGATTTCATCACAAAATATAATTATATTGGGTCCTGTGGAATACTTAATGTATACTAATGTATACTATAATGTATACTATAATGTATACTATAATGTATACTAATGTATACGAGGCGTGTTCAAATGAAAACGGGACTTGTTACACCACGCGTGATAGAGCGCACTGATATTGATGACATTTTGCACTAGTAATGAGTATCCAATAATTTACATACGGTCACGTGTTCATCTTCCCAGCATGCATATGTGCTGCAGAAGACTGTTAACAATATGGCGGGTGTGATTCCGAACCCGTCCAAAGTGAATCAGCGTGCTGTGATCCAGTTTCTTTAATTTGAAGGATGTCAAGCAGTAGACATTCATCGGAGAATGAAGGCAGCATATGGTGACAAATGTTTGTCGAGGACCAGAGTGATGGAGTGGGTGCGTATGTTTAAAGACGGACGTGAGTTAACGGCAGATCTTGCACGGCCAGGTCAGGCGCATATTGTTGCAACAGAAGAAGCCATAGCCGTGCTTGATAAAGCAGTACTGACTGACCGTCGTCGGAGCATTCGTTCGCTTGCAGAAGAATTCCATATGTCAATTGGGACAGCCCACATGGTTGTTCGGAAGAAATTGAACTATCGGAAGGTGTGTTCACAGTGGGTCCCACGGATGTTGACTGACCACCATAAGGAAGAACAGATGGGGTGGAGTTTGAACCACCTGATGCGTTACAGGGCAGATGGTGATGCATTTCTGTTGAGCATTGTGGCAGGTGATGAATCGTGGTGCCACCACTATGAACCGAGCAGCAAAATTGACAGCATGCAATGGAAACATCCAGGTTATAAAGACACTTTAGACAAGCTGCATAAGGCCATCAAGGCTAAGCGACCAGGCAGACTTTCTCAAGGTGTGATTCTTCTCCACGACAACGCTCGTCCGCACGTCGCAAAAATTGTGCAGGAAACATTGGCAAAGAAGAATTGGGAAGTTCTTCATCACCCAGCCTATAGTCCCGAATTATCCCCGTGTGATTTCCATTTGTTCGGACCGTTGAAGAAAGCACTAAAGGGACAGCGATTCAACAGCGACGCAGACGTGAAGACAGCGGTGACCACATGGTTCAGAGAACAGCCACGCAACTTTTTCTCGGACGGCATTCGACGTCTACCTAAACAGTGGGATGCTTGCCTAAATGCATACGGAGATTTTTTCTGATGAACCCAGGTGCATTCTTATTCACAAGTGGTTGCTTTGTTCAATTCCGTTGAAAATATTAAATTGCGTATGATACTTTTTAAATAAATCCACCTCCATCGATACCAGCACCGTGCAGAGGTGATGGGGCTTAGTTCAGCCATCAGGGGCTGGAAACTAAGACTGGTCGGGCAGTCCCACTCGAGCAGGACCATAGTCCTGTCCTAGTAAGCAGAGTGCTGAAGACGGAGGCATCCAGCCAAAAGGCGCACAGATAATCAGGATGCCACGCACAAAACACAATGGAAACATGTATACATCTATAAATAGTTATGGTGCCTGCCCTGTGGCGGACGTTCAGGCAGGGACGGTGCCGGGCCCTATACCTCGAAAGGGCCCAACCTCAGTTACTGGAAGTCCTTCTCAATTGCCCCGAGGAGCCAGGAGGCAAGGGAATAGAGCTACTGGCCAAACAAACAAACGACCAATAAAAATAATGCACTGGAATGCTGAGGGTGTCAACAGTAAAAGAGATGGATACAGCAAAAAATTGGAACTTGAAAATGTCCTCAGTGAAGAACAAGTTAACATATGCTGTATCCAAGAAACACACCTCAGCAGCGATATAGCCTTCAAAATCAGAGGCTACCAGTGCTACCGATGTGACCGAAAGGACAGGCGAAAGGGTGGAATTCTGACACTTGTTAAAAACAATATCAGTGCATGTCAGCTGGAAGTATATATGGAAGGGGCAGAATACCAGATGCTCCACCTAAAAACAGACAGTGCAGAATTCCACCTCCTGAACTACTACTGCCCAAATGATAAACCATTGGCACTAGACACAATTCCAGACAAAGAGAGACTTATGGTGTGTGGTGACTTCAACAGCCACTCTCAGAGCTGGGGCTACGATCATATCGACAAGAGAGGTGAGGAACTTGAGAGCTGGCAGGATGAAAATAATCTCATCCTTATTAACCAGCCAGCTGACTCACCAACCTTCTACTCGAGAGCATGGCACACCACCTCTACACCAGATCTGGCATTCCACTCACCAGGCCTGGAATGGAACATCACACGTGTCGTTGGAAAGCAGCTTGGGGGTAGTGACCACAGACCAGTATTTCTGGAAATCCACAATGAATTTACCAAGGACAGCAGCACGCTCACTAGGTGGAACTATAAGAGGGCAGACTGGAAAATGTACCAGCATTTAACCAGTGTTCTAGCTAAGGACATGAACTTGGACAAAGACATCAATAGAGCAGTGAGTGAATTTAATAAATGTATACTACATGCTGCTAGTAAAACCATACCCAGGGGAGCACGCAAAAACTACAAACCCTACTGGAATGATGAACTGGAAAAGCTGCAAAATGAGATGGAAACATCTAGACAGCAGGCTGAGAACAGACCTAGCCAAGAACATCACAACAAATATCAGCAAACAAAGGCTAAATTTCAAAGAGCCAAATTACAAGCCAGACGGAGTAGCTGGAAAGAAAAAACAGAGTCGCTGAACCTAGAAAGAGATACTAGGAAATTATGGAAACTTGTAAAACAACTAAATGATGAAGGTACAGGGAGAAATACCAGGATCACACTTTATAAAGATAGAGACATTTTAACAGGTAAACATGCAGCTGATTACTTTGCAGATTCCTTTGCAGAAGACAATAACATCAAAGTCAGCCCAGACAAACAACAGGAGGTTCGAGAGAACCAGCAAAACATTGGACAAGGCGAACCTATACCTGAAGTCATGGAGGCACCAATCACAATGAGAGAACTGGAGCATGCAATATCCAAATTGAAAATGAAAAAGTCCCCTGGAGCTGATGGAGTGTCCAATGAAATGATTAGAAACCTGGGAATTGCAGCAAGAGCAAAGATACTGCAGATCTTTAACACAAGCTGGTCCACGGGTAATGTACCACATGCGTGGAGAGAAGCAATAATGATACCACTCCTCAAATCAGGAAAAGATGGCAACACAGTCTCCAACTACAGGCCCATCAGCCTCACAAGCTGTCTATGCAAAACAATGGAACGCATTATCAATCTTAGGATGCAGTGGTACTTTGAAAGTGAAAACCTTCTGGTATCACAGCAAGCAGGTTTCAGACAGTGCTACTCTACTGAAGATCAGGCAACCTACCTCTCCCAAGAGATTGAGGATGCCTTCCAAGAAAAGAAACTGGTACTAGCAGCATGGATAGACCTCAGGAAAGCATTTGATAAGGTCTGGAAAGAAGGGCTCCTAAAGAAATTGCAAAATTGCAGGGTTAGCTCAAGAATGTACAAATGGGTAAAAACATACCTGCATAATAGAAGAGCTAGGGTACAATTAGATGGTCGCAAGAGCAAGAAGGTTCTACTGCGTCATGGAGTCCCCCAGGGAGGAGTCCTGTCGCCCACACTTTTCCTGGTTTACATCAATGACCTAGTTGCTGAACTACCACACGGGATCAAAGTGGCAATGTATGCTGACGACCTGGTGATCTGGTGCACAGAAGAACATGCGACAGTGGCCACTAAACAAATACAAAGAGCTATTGATGCCCTAACCTTATGGGCAAATAGATGGTGCGTCAGCATTAACACAGATAAGTGCAGCACTACACTTTTTACCCTCTCACCAAAACAAAAAGCCGGTCATATTAAAATAGATGGAGAGCTCTTGAAAGAAGACAAACAACCCACATACCTCGGAGTTACTTTTGATGATAAACTGACATGGAAGCAGCACATAAACAAAGCAACAACAAAAGCCAGGAGGAAGTTAGCTATCCTGAGAAAACTAAGTGGAACCACGTGGGGAGCCAGTGGGAATATACTCAGTAAAGTTTACCAGCAAGGCATAAGACCACACCTGGAATATGGTTCAGCAGCATGGTGTCCTGCATCAAACACCACATTACAAGATCTAGATAAAGTGCAAAACCAGGCACTTAGAATAATGTTGGGAGCAATGAAATCAACACCCATAACAGAGATGCAGAAAATGGGAAGAATGCAAACACTTGGCGAACGCAGAGACACAAAAGTACTAATTCAGGCAGAAAAGTTTCATTGTATGCCAAGTCATCCAATGAAGGAGAGATTCCAAAATCTAGCAATGGGACGACTGAAAAGAAGCAGCTTTATCCATCAAGCTAAACGACTCCGCAGACAACTTACAGACCTACCTGAAGTTGACAGCCCCTTAAGGCCTGTACCAGAACAAACCCTGTGGAGTGAAAGGCATGGAATGCCAATATACATTCAGACCCATGTGAAAGGAATACTAAGCGAGGACGAACAGAACAGTGTGCAGCGAAGGACAGTCACCCTCAGTTTCCTGGATGAGGAATATCCACAAGATATATGGGTCAGAGTATACACAGATGGGTCAGCACAGAATGCCATGAGGAATGGAGGTGCAGGTGTATATATAGAATATCCACACAAGCCTAGAGATTCAATCAGAACACCGACAGGAAAATTCTGCAATAATTATGATGCAGAAATCCAGGCAATTAGTGTGGCAGCTAAGAAACTGCTGAACTCCAACTCTGACCTACAGCCTGTGGTATTCCTGACAGATGCAAGGTCAGTGCTTCAAGCTCTCCAGTCTGGAAAACTAACAGACTTGAAAAAACTACTTAGCGAATTGTCTTACCAGTATAGGGTAACCATGCAGTGGATACCCTCTCACTGTGGAATACCAGGAAATGAAAAAGCAGACCAACTGGCTAAGGAAGGTGCTGCCGAAGACCAACCAGATATACCAATCACCTACCATCAGAAAAAACAGATGATCAAGTCAATAAGAAAGCCACAAACACCAACACAAGATGACTATCATATTATGAACAGACCAGAACAAGTTATAATTCTACGTCTCAGAACAGGACACAACCGACTCCGCAGTCACATGTATGCAAAGTTCAAGATTGGCAACACAGCCATGTGTACATGTGGACAGGCAGCACAGAGTGCCAAACATATACTTCAAGAGTGTTCTGAGCATGAAACGCTGAGGCAGACATATTGGCCAGAGGAAACAACACTGGAATCAAAACTCTATGGGACACTGTATGAACTACAAAAGACAGTGAGTTTTATTAAGGAGACAGAATTACAGATATAGACATGTTTCAAGTGAACGAAAGAAGAAGAAGAAGAAAATAAATCCACAAGTCCCGTTTTCATTTGAACACGCCTCGTACTATAATGTATACTATAATGTATACTAATGTATACTATAATGTATACTATAATGTATACTATAATGTATACTATAATGTATACTATAATGTATACTAATGTATACTATAATGTATACTATAATGTATACTATAATGTATACTAATGTATACTATAATGTATACTAATGTATACTATAATGTATACTAATGTATACTATAATGTATACTATAATGTATACTAATGTATACTATAATGTATACTAATGTATACTATAATGTATACTAATGTATACTATAATGTATACTAATGTATACTATAATGTATACTAATGTATACTATAATGTATACTATAATGTATACTATAATGTATACTAATGTATACTATAATGTATACTATAATGTATACTATAATGTATACTATAATGTATACTATAATGTATACTATAATGTAAACTATAGAAAAGCAAAAACAAAAAAAAGAGAATTGTCCCATGCTCATATTTTGATTTGGGTGATAAATACAATTCAGGCGATAAAATTGATTCATTTAACTCAGCTGAGTTTCCAAATCCAAAACATAAACAAAGAACTATTTGAAATGGTTTAAATTCAAATGATACATGGGCCGTGTGGACCTCTAAATATTAAATCACCATGCATGAGTGACAATAAATGTTCAAGACGCTACCGAAAATAAATCTTTATAGACACTCAGACTGGACGAGATGGCTACCCCTCATATCACTTAAGAAAGCATGAAGATGGTGATTTTACAGAAGCAGATATTGGACGACATGAGATCGATAATAGATTTGTTCTACTTTATTGTCCTCTGTTCCCCATCGAGGCCAGCTCCTTGGCGTGGAGATGGGGCTTAGTCCAGCCAGCAGAGGCTGGAAACTAAGACTGGCCGGGCCCTCCCACATTCGGGCAGGACCACAGTCTTGCCTAGAAAGTAAAGGTGCTGAAGTCAGCGACATTTGGCCAGAAGGCGCACCGCAACAATCAGAATGTCATCCATTATTGCACATGAATGTCTATATCTGCATTACCCCTTTATGGTGCTAACCCTGTGACGACTCACCAGGCAGGACTAGCACCGGGCCCTATACCTCGAAAGAGTCCACCCCCATACGACAGGAGGTCCTCTTCGATTGCCTTGTGGAGCCAGGAGGCACAAGAGTAATAACCAACCAATGAGACACCATTTACAATAATGCACTGGAATGCAGAGGGTGTAAATAGCAAAAAAGATGGCTTTAGCAAGAAATTAGAATTAGAAAACACCCTTCTTAAGGAACAGGTCAGCATTTGTTGCATACAAGAGACACACCTCAGCAAAGATGTAGCCTTTAAAATTGCAGGTTATCAGTGCTTTAGAGCTGATCGAATAGACAGAAGAAAAGGAGGTATACTAACTCTAGTCAAAAATAATATCAGTGCACATCAAACTGAGCTATACATGGAAGGAGCAGAATATCAGGTCCTTGAACTAAAGACCAAGAACACAGACTTCAACCTACTAAATTATTATTGTCCAAATGATCAGTCCCTTTCCCTGGACACAATACCGTACAGAGGAAGGCTGATAGTATGTGGAGATTTTAATAGTCACTCACAAAGCTGGGGTTATGACCACATGGATAAAAGAGGAGAAGAACTTGAAAGCTGGCAAGACGATAAATGTCTTCTATTGCTTAATAAGCCAAAAGATCCTCCAACATACTACTCAAGAGCATGGCAAACCACTTCCACGCCAGACTTGGCATTGTACTCAGCAGACCTAAACTGAGAAATCAATAGAACAGTGGGGAAGCAACTTGGAGGTAGCGACCATCGACCAGTCCTCCTTAGTATTAAAAATGAACTCACAGGAAATGCATGTAGCCTTCCAAGATGGAATTATAAAAAAGCAAATTGGGGACTATTTAAACACCGCAGTAGTGTTTTAGCTGGACAAATAGATATCGAAGGAAAAGACATAAACGCCATAGTCAAAGAGTTCAATAAATGTATTCATCAAGCTGCCAAGGAAGCAATACCAAGAGGAGCATGCAAACAATACAAGCCATACTGGAGTGAACAACTAGAACTGCTGCAAGAGGAATTAGAAAAAGCACGGACGGAAGTGGAAAATAACCCAAGCCAGGAACATCACAACAAACATCAACACGCAAAAGCTAAATTCCAAAGAGCCAAACTAGAAGCTAGAAGAAAGAGCTGGAAAGAAAAAAAAGAATCCTTAAATTTTGAAAAGGATGGAAGAAAACTGTGGAAACTGGTCAAACAACTAAATGATGAGGGAACAGGAAGAAGCACAAACATAACACTCGTACAGAAAGGCAAAATGATTACAGGAAAGCAAGCAGTAGATAATTTCGCTATGATATTTGCTCAAGACTGCAATATTGAAATTAGTCCAGAGAAACAGCATACAGTGCGGAGCGACCAAAAAAGTAAAATGGAACATGCTCAGACTAGAATCAGTGATGAAAACAGCGCAGATGAAATTATGGATACATTGTTCACATATAGTGAATTGGAATTAGCGGTCTCTAAACTAAAGATAAATTAGTCCCCAGGTATTGATGAAATATCAAATGAAATGATAAAGAATCTAGGAACAACAGCCAGAAGGAAACTATTGGACATCCTAAATATTAGCTGGACTACTGGGAAAATACCACAAATCTGGAGAGAATCAATTATGATCCCTTTGCTTAAACCTGGAAAAGATGGAGCAACACCAACTAGCTACAGACCAATTAGTCTTACAAGTTGCCTGTGCAAAACAATGGAGCGCATCATAAACCTAAGACTAAAATTTCACCTGGAAAGTAGAAAATTCCTTGCACCGCAGCAGGCAGGTTTCAGGCAATGCTACTCCACAGAGGATCAAACCACATACCCCTCACAGGAAATTGAGGATGCTTTCCAAGACAAAAAAATCAGTTTTAGTGGCATGGATTGATTTACAGAAGGCCTATGATAAAGTATGGAAAGAAGGATTGCTTCACAAAAAAGGAAAAACTACAAGATATGTGGAAATATGTATAGATGGACGAAAGCCTTTCTTCACAATAGAAGAGCCAGAGTACAAGTAAATGGCAAAAAAAGTAGGAAAGTATTACTACGCCATGGAGTGAGGAGTTCTATCACCCACTCTTTTTCTCATATTTATCAATGATCTAATTGAAGAAATACCCTTTGGAACTAAGGCAGCACTATATGAAGATGACTTGTTTCTAGGTGCACACATGAGAGCGCCATGGTTGCCACAGAAATACTTCAGAGAGCCATAGACATTTTGACTAATTGGGCTGACAAATGGTGTGTAAGTATCAATATAGAGAAGTCAGCAACAACCCTTTTTACACTTTCACCAAAACAAAGAGCAGGAAACCTCTACGTAAATAAAACTGTCTTAAAGGTATATGACCAACCCACATATCTTGGTGTAACATTTGATGCCAAAATGACATGGAAACATCATATCAGCAAAGCAGAAACAAAGGCTAGAAGGAAGATAGCTATACTAAGAAAACTGAGTGGGACAACTTGGGGAGCTAATGAAAGAATTCTAAAAAATGTATACCAACAAGCCATTCGACCACACTTGGAATATGGTTCTACATCATGGAGTTCATCATCAAACACTACACTACAAAACCTAGATAGAGTAAAGAACCAAGCACTTAGAATCATTACAGGCGCAATGAGATCCACACCAATCATAGAAATGCAGAATATCGAAGGGATGCAGTCATTGAAAGAGCGTAGAGATACTAAAATTATAATTCATGGAGAAAAGTTTTTCTCACCATAGTCACCCAATGTAGGAAAGATTCCAGAATCTGTCACAAGGACGGCTTAAAAGAAGCAGCTTCATACACCAGGCCAAGCGTCTACTTAGACAGGTATCGGATCTGCCAGAGGTAACAATACCACTGACATCTCAACCAGAACACACCCCATGGGAAAAACGGACATGCCTACCAGTGACCATCCAAACAACAGTAGCAGGTGTGCATGGGGATGAACATTAGAATAATCTGCAGAAAAGAGTAGCAGCTCTCAGCTTCCTCGATGACGTTTACCCAGGTGATATATGGACAAGAGTATATACAGATGGATCAGCACAGAATGCAGTAAAAAATGGAGGAAGTGGTGTATATGTAGAATACCCAGATGGCACCACTGATACCACTTGTATACCAACAGGGAATTACTGCAACAACTACGATTCTGAAGTCAAAGCTATTTATACAGCTGCAAAGAGAAACTGTTAACATTGGACAGGACCTCACACTCTATTGTAATAGTTACAGATGCAAGGTCAGTACTAGAGGCATTACAATCCAATAAACTTCCAGAGTTAAAAGAGGTATTGTCCATATTACAAAATAGGTGTAGAGTTATACTGCAATGGATTCCATCACACTGTGGAATAGCAGGAAATGAGAGAGCTGATCAACTCGCCAAGGAAGGTGCTAACATGCAGCAACCGGATGTACCAATCAGCTATCACCAAAAGAAATCAATGATAAAGGCACAACGAAAGTCTAACTTACCTCTACGGGACGACTACCACCTACGTAACAGACAAGAATAGGTCATCATATTTCGACTGAGAACTGGACACAATAGACTAAACAGCCATATGTATATAAAATTTAAAATTGGCACAACAGCAAAGAATAATTGTGGACACGTCAACCATACTTCAGAACATATCCTTCAAGAATGTGCAAACTATGACACATTAAGATGCACATACTGGCCTTCTGATACACCAATGAATGTTAAACTTTATGGTACAAAACAAGAAATGGAAAACACTGTCCAATTTATACAAGAAACAACACTGCAGATATAAACATTATTAGCGAACGAAAGAAGAAGAAGAAGAAGTCCTCTGTTATTTTTCAATGCTGACATTAATGTTAAGTATTGTAACTCCGTGAAATCAATCAAATATGTATGCAAGTATGTGAACAAGGGATTTGATGTTTCTATGTTTCCAATACAGCAAACAGAATGAACAGGATAAAGTTACTAATTGTTAACAAGCTCGTTACATAAGGATCAATGAAAGTTTCTGACACATTTTTGACATGAGGTGGCCCAGTTGAAGGGTACTCTCAAATCAAATTGTATAATGCTTTAGGCAGAGTTCTCACTGCTCATCCAAGCTATCATGGGTGTTTTTTTTTTAAGAATTGTGTTGAACCAGGTTAAACGACCCAAATAGTTTATGGACTTCAGGGAACTTGTCACGGCGTTATCTACTGAACATTTAGAGAAGCATGTTATCAACTTGGCATGCTTGAACACGACAATCAATGTAATGTTAAATGTTACCTTAGAAAAAGCTGCCCTATCTAGGTCTCTCATCACATTTTGCTAAAAACATGTGATGTCGGCAACTTTCGGAGATCCTTTGGATTACTGTTTGAAGCTACGTAGTTACGTGTGTTAGTCGTACTCTCGGAAGGCGGCGTGCGACTTCATTGAGAGGGATTAAGTACAACTGGGATAACCTAGTGCAATAAAGTCAATCCTCTACGCATTTTTATTCACTGTTTGAAATAATAAATATACAGCATCCTATTCTATTGTTCTGCTAAGTTATCCCCTCTAACTGGAACCTGCACCAAAGCATATCACCACGAAACGGTGGAAGAAGTATACAGACAACATTGGAATATTTGCTGAAGCTAATCAAATATCCTAATAATTATACCACTTCAAAGCCCCTGCCATTAATCACGATAAAGGTTCGCTTTCTTAAAGAATCGGTTGAGGACTGGGCGTGTGAGCAGTGCGCTGCTTCCTCTATAATTATCCATCCTCTTACCCAACAGCCAATCTCTTTCCCACATCTAATTCCTGGCACCTAATCTATTCACACAAACAATGCCTGTCCAAATGGCTCATCTCTTTAAATATTCCAACATTCGCCAGAGTTCTACCTCGTTCTATACAAAACAGAAGACAGGGAATCAAAGTCCAACGATTATCAAACTTCCGAGTCAAATGTATTCATGACACATCGCGACGTTCACTCTGCGAAGCAGTTGGCTCTTATTCTGTGAGTGTCTGATCATCCCTTCCCCCGCTGATAATACCTTAATAGCGGTGTATAGATCTGTCTTTCAGAGGCGAAACTAATGAGAACCAAGTCACATTTATTTGATGAATTACCCAAAGTTCTTTCTGAAACTTCCTCTTTTGAGCAACTTTATTTCGACAAATGAGCTTAGGGAATTATCGTCCTTGATTATTTTCATCACGTCGGCCAAAACAAAACAAGGCGGAGGAGTCAATCTTCAAGTCGTACAAAAGAGTACAGTGTACATGGCAAGAGGGACGACGATCATACTCTGACTATTTGAAATGACAAATGGTTAGCAAAAGAGAAACTGCTGTTCAAATAGTGAATAGTCTTTTTTTTCAAGTTGAGATCGACAACAGCCACAAAGTTACCGTTTCTCAGTCAGCCGTGAAAGGAGTGTGGAATAAAGAAAGAGAGCAGGGACGGAGGTGAAGGATGTCAGACGAGATCGTAAACCGGAATTATCATCTTGTCGACAAAGACCTCGGCTATTCAGGTGGCACGCGCTCTGCATGCTTGATCGCATTGGCACTTCATGTATATATTTTTGGGGGCAATAAGAATAAAGGGGATTTGGTTTGGTACAAAATAGGTCAAGAATAAAAAAACAATCATTATATAATTTACTTATTTGTTGTGTTTTTTTTCTTCAATATCAGAACGTGTGCAAGCATGCCTTTCTATCTCGTTCGTTCAGTCTGGTTAATTCGTCAAAAGATTACCATTACCGCACATCGAACCATCGAACCTAAAGTGCACGAATCTATCCCTTAATATAGCTCTAAGCGTGTAGCGACGAAACACACCTACTGTGTTGGTTTACTAGTCTCTACAATTTGTCTGCCTAACCCTCAGCCCTCACACCCTTCTCTGTACATGATATGTCTGCCTAACGCTTATCCCTACACCCCCATCTGTATATTTACGAGCATCAGGGAACATTTGCTGCTTCTTGTCCATGAGACATTCTTCCTGGGGGTAACCAGGAGCTTGTTCTCTAGCTGAACATTGATGTAGTTACTATTTACATATAGCGTCTCCTCCATTCTATTTGAATACTGGCTTCGAATATGACTGGTCCTGGGTTCATTCCCCAGTTGAGGCGAAAATGTTTTTCCAGATTGCAACGGCTCCTGGGTCGACCCAGCTTTAAATGGGTACCGGATTAATCCGGGAAGTAAAGAGTGCGAGGGAGAGGAGATGGCTACCGCCCTCATTTGCAGAGCCTTTGAAATGTGAGATCGCTAACATCTCACATCCCTACGACATTAATACATGTTATGGGTTACTTTACTATTCTATTTGAGTTCTTTCTGTATTTCAAAGTTCTTTCAAAGAACTTCGATGTATTTCTTTTTTCGTATCGATGGTTAGAATGCAGAACCCTGAAGTGAAGCTTGGTGTTGCAAGAAATGAGCGGGCGGTATATAGAAATCACACGAGATCAACCAACACAAAACCAGAACAATCTATTACCAGATTCTGAAGGAGGACGTACTGAATATGAGATCGGAGCATCTGTGCAGGCGTCCGGAGTGCCGTGATGATTATCTGCCGACCAACATGACCTCTCTGAGTAAGAAACCTCTACTCGTATCATTAAATGAACACTGCTACGAGTTGTTGGAGTCAAAACGAGTATTAATAATAGTAGATTATTATGTATAATATAAATATATAATATATAATATATATAAATGTAGAATACCGTCGAATGAACGGTTTAATGTTAATATAAATATAGAATATAAATAGTTTGTTCCTTTCGTGCCGCAAGCGACACATAGGGCAGAGGTTTTGGTTCTCCATATGATGCGGTTCGCTGCCCACAGCTTTAGTTCCTGGATGGTCTTACAACCTATTAATTCCCCTTCTTTAAGAATGGTGTTTTTAAGGGTTGTTTTAGGTCTTCCTCTTTTTCTTTTACCCTCAGGTGACCACATAAGGGCTTGCTGGTTTATTCTGTTTACATCTAGTCGTAAAACGTGGCCAAGGTATTTCCATCTTCGTTTTCTTATGATGTTTGAAACATACTCTTGGTGTGTTTTGTCTCTTAGATCACTATTTGTGACGAAGTCGCTCCATTTTATGTTCATCAGTTTGCGTAAACATTTGTTTTCGAAGCTGTTTAGTTTGTTGTCTGTTGCTTGAGTTGATTTCCAGCTTTCACTACCATACGTTAGCACTGATACAATACATGAGTTAAATAGCTTTAGTTTGGTGTTTGGATCTTTTGATTTCCAGATATTAGTTAATTTTGCAAATGTGCTAGCTGCCACTGCTATACGTGCATACTTATTAAGAATATAAATAATGAATATAAATATAGAATATAAATATAAAATATAGAATATAAATATAAAATATAGAATATATTTAATGTAGAATATAATATATATATATATATATATATATATATATATATATATATATATATATATATATATATATATATATATATATATATATATATATATATATATATATATATATGTGTGTGTGTAGAAAAGCGTCGAATGAACGGTTTAATGTTAATTAGACTAGCCTTAACGATCGTGTATGTCAAAGCCTCTTTATCTCTAGTGCTATTAATATTGAGTAGTGCAGTAGCCTAGTTGATAGTGAGATTGTTTTCTATCACTGGGTTGCAGCGTGCCAGGTTCGAAACCACGTCCGGGGGAAAGAAAAGGGTTGTGATTTCTCGCTTGACCCGACCACTACTCCCGTCGACTCAGCTGTAAATGAATACCTGACGAATGAGTTAGGAGAGGTAACGACAGCAAGGGAGGGAACTGGCCACCTTACCTAATAGTTGCTGCGGCTTAGTACAAGAAGAGTTATCTTCATCCCCAACGGTAGGTTGCTGCCAGGTGACATACCTTTACCTTAGAATACACCTTTCATTAGTTTTACAATGTACGCACAGACCTGTGAGAGTATAGGGTACGAGTGCGGGAAAAAAATACAAGTAACAGTATACAAGACATTTTCAACCTTCAACCTTGAGTATTGAATGCAATTTTGAAGAAGCTTCACATTGTAATATAAGGATAGAAGAGCTCTATTGCTAGCAATTCCCGGGGATCTAAATAAACAATCCTAGCTACAGTGAAGATTCTAAACATGTTTATAGTAACAAGGTCTACCTATGTGGCGAGTAGGTGCACATCTCTTCTGAAACGGAGAAGGTATCAGGGTTAATTCCCGTCGCAGACAATTGTGCACCCGGACCCTTCAGAAAGCCATTGCAACCTACTAAATTCTTATATTGCCTAACAAATCACTATAGCTAAAATATGCTGGGTTAATTTGTACATCCCGAATAATATATGCTAATATATGCTAGAAACAACTAATCATCGGTTGGCTGGTTGCTGATCCAACGGTCCATGGGCTCATGTCCTTTGACCCAATGTCATTAAAATGGCATTATATTGCTGGGAAGTCTGTGAATTTTCGGCCCGCGCCGGGTCAGAGCCAGAGAATAACCATCACACCTCCAGGAGGGTAGGTTTCAACTTATGCACTGCTCCGAGCTACTACAGCCAAGATAGGTTTACTCTGCTCATTCCCCGCCACCAATTGACTACTGGTTATGTCGAACTTCTATATTGCTCCAGGCATGCAACCAAATTTTCAAGTCAAAAGGATTGCCACGTCCTGAGTCACTGTGCCTCTATGATGGGCATCAGCGAAAAAAACAGTGCTGTTAGTTTCCTCCTCCCCAGTGCTGCGCAGTACATCTCTGGCTCCCGCCAAACCACAGATATATATATATATATATATATCCACACCATACATATATGCAAATAACAAAGCATAAAACATATTGCAATAACAAAGTAAAAGCATGAGAAGCATCATTGTATAGATAACGTACCATGTAGCTTCTATAATATTCTGTGATATTCTCAATATAACAGCACGTCATCTACTAAGGTTTTCTGTTGCATGGGTAGTTTGTCTAGTGGATCATTGATGAGACCCACCGACGAACAGCATGTGGACAATAGTAGTCCTAAACTACTTATCAGGAACACTTCGTGAGAGCACAAGCCATCCCCCTCACCACTACGGCGCTGCAAGCTTTCCCCGCATAACCCACCCCATGTCTTCTCGCTAGTCCTCCTTATAAATGTATAAATGTGACAGAGTCAAGTGTAACGGATTACCTCCGGGCTGGAGGAAACCCTGACGGGTTGAAATAAATGACAGGAGACAGAAACTTTGCCCCCGCGCAGATCCGGAGCGGCACACGTCCAAAACACCTGACAACACTTCAAAAGAGCCAAAGGACACAATTATGGAGAAGCAGAAATAGGAGTGGCCAAAAAAGCATGACCTCTCAAACAAGCCTGAATCGCCCGTGTGTTGCTAGGGCCCGAAAGGGGTGAAAAGAATAGCAAACTTGTTTATTTTCCACGCATGTCGTAAAAGGCGACTAAGGAGGTTATGGGATGGAGTTGGCTGTCCCATCCCATATAGGGTCAGTGACCCAAAGCCATACTGAAGTCGGATGTGTCAGGCCGAAAGGCACAGATATCACAGCAATGCTGTAAACCATGACACAACCCATTCCCTTCTCCGGACTACATCCTGCTAATCTACAGTAGTTTGAAAACGAACGCAGAAGAAGAAGAAACCTGAATAGTGACACATTTTCGTCCATGTATACAGGCAATCCTACTACTGCTGTGTATTTCATTGCTAGGGAAACAAAGTATAAGCATATGAACAATCAGGCCTAACACTGTGACGTAGTATACAGTTATATTCGAGAAAACATAACACAGTGAGTAAATACGGACCCAATGTTATATGAATATTACTTGGAATGGGAATACTGTATATTATCACCTGTGTGATAGTTCTCTGTGATAGTTTTGTGTGATAGTTCTTTGTGTGATAGCTCTATATGTGATAGTTCTGTCTGATAGTTCTATGTGTGATAGTTCTCTGTGTAATAGTTTTATGTGTGACAGTTCTATGTGTGACAGTTCTCTGTGTGATAGTTCTATGTGTGATAGTTCTCTGTGTGATAGTTCTATGTGTGACAGTTCTCTGTGTGATAGTTCTATGTGTGATAGTTCTCTGTGTAATAGTTCTATGTGTGACAGTTCTATGTGTGACAGTTCTCTGTGTGATAGTTCTATGTGTGATAGTTCTGTCTTATAGTTTTCTGTGTGATAGTTCAGTTGGTTGGTGATCCAGCGGTCCATGTGCTCATGCCATTAAATGGTATTATATTGCTGGGAAGTCTGTGGATTTTCGGCCCAACCCGGGACAGAGCCAGAGAATAATTATCACACCTCCAGAAAGGTAGGTTTCAACCTATGCACTGCTCCTAGCCACCGTAGCCAAGATATGGTTCACTGTGCTCATTCCCCACCACCAATTGACCAATTCTCCAGGCATACAACGAAATGTTCAAGTCAAAAGGATTGTCACGTCCTGAGACAATGTGCCTCTATGATGGGCCTCAGCCATAGGAAAAACAGTGCTGTCAGTTTCCTCCTCCCCAGTGCTGCACAGTACACCTCTGGTTCCCTCCCAACCACAGAGATACTCTAGGTACACGGTTTGTCATTTTGTTCAAAAGGGAGAACCACATATACAATGAAATCAGTTCTCCAAGACACACAGAAGAAAAAAAACAAAGAAAAACAACAGAGACAAATTAGGAAAGCAAGGCTGCAGTTGGTTACGTATACAACTGGTCAGTCATCCCCAAAAAAAAAATCAGTAATCCAAAAATATATGCTAAAGACAATTGCCGCGTACTAAAAAGCAGAGATATTGATGTCAATCTGCCAACAACAACAACAACAACAACACATTCCATTTATTTCTCCTAAGTGGTTTGATTTTGAGAAGGAAATGCTGTAGAATACATGTACGTTAAACTGACTCCAGTGTTGCAGCTGTGGAGAAAAAGTTTCCTAATTTCAAGACCAGACAAAAGGAACAGACTATATGGAACAAATCAACAATGACAAAATTTACAAATATCACTACATACAGTGGGCCAAAGAACAAACGCCTAGAAACTTCTGGATCACTGAAGAAATTAAGCTGGCAGAAAGACAAGGGGGAACAAAAAGAAAGGTAATAATGAAGAACTCATAATCAACCATGAGACAGATGTAGAGACCAAAACCTGGACGGATGAGGTTTCAGAACAAAAACAGAGAACTAAGCAATAACACAAGAACATGGACAAACTGCCACTTGGGCAGCAAGAACGTGGCTTTGCCTAAAGGCACCAACTGTCACTCAACTATCAACGTTCTTTGAATCCTTGGATCTTTGCACCCGTTTAAGAGCATAGGTCAAAGACTAGGTCACTCCAGGTGTATCACTTTTGTGATTATTTTCCGCGACCCTCCAAGTCAATATCGCCTTTTCCATAGCTTTTTCCATCCTCGGAAATTTCCTTGGTTATTTGACTGCACCTTCTGTTTCCAAACTTGCATTTTTGTCACAGAAGACAATTAGCTTAGGCTGAGTATTTGTAATTTGTTCAAAGGTTTGGTTCATCTGTCATTTGGGTCGAATTATCCACCCCAAAAAAGTAGAATAGGCCTAGGAACGTGTGTACTGAACAAACACGCGAAGTTATTAATATAATATTTTTATTTTAAAACGTCTTTAATTTAAAGGAATGGCTCATGGGACAAATCCGGCTGACCAAGCCATTTTAACTGGCCTGCATGACATATTTATAATTGCTATATGCATTGCAGCTGCATCTGATACAGTATCACATCACAAGCTGTCAGCGTTAAGAACGACGTCAAGTAATGAAAGTGGAGAGAGTTGCGATCTCTCGGGCATAATGGTTAAGAACGACGCCAAATAATGAAAGTGGAGAGAGTTGCGAACTCTCTGGCATAATGGTTAAGATATTTGCTCTGTGTTCACGAGTTCTTTCACGGGTCGTTGATGTCTTATCTACAACTAATCAAAGGCAGCTTTATCATTCACAAACATACCATCAGACTTGGAGGACGCAAGCGAATATAGGCGTCAGTATATTTCTTCAAGTGTCCGTTCTCAAACTCCTGCAGATTAGAAGGATGTAGTCCATAAGAGAACGAATGACTTGTGTCGTTTAGTTGCGATATCTGTGTCGTCTCTCGGCCTGACACATCCGATTTCAGCGTGTCCTAGAGGTCACTTAGAACCTTAATGGGATTGAACAGCCATCTCCATTCCCTCAAATCCCTTTAGCCGACTTTTCCATGTCTGACAGCTAACAGCGTTGCTAATTCCCCCCCCCCCCCCTGTCGAGGTCCGGAAACACACAGCTGACGACAGTATACAAAACAGACAAAATCAACGTTTCATATATAATGTCTTTCAACACAAAAAACATATACAGAAAATAAAAACGATAAGCTTAATAGTAAAATACCAAATAAATCAGACTGCAAACTTTTAGAAACAGAATAGGCATATGTCTTAGATTTTTTATTTGTATGTTACGAAATGTCTGCAGCCGTGTCTATGTGTGATTTCTGTAGTATATGTGTAGTGTTTCCAGTATAGTCTATGCGTGATGTATGCAGTCCAGTCTGTGAGTTCTTTACAAGTGCATTTATTAGAGATTCCAGAGGAATATAGCTTGAAGCTACAGAGTCACGTGCTATGAGGGGTACAATAATAAGGTAACTCTCTCCCTTTATCTAAATCATATCTACGGTTTTGCTGATAATGTTAACATTCAACAGACGATCATTAAGCTACACCAGCTCACCTCCTATATCCAATGTCAACTCAGCAACTATAACTGCCTTTGCTAGTAGTCAGGAACTAGTAGTCAGGAACTTGTAGTCAGGAACACTCCATGAGAGCACACGCCATCCCCCACACCACTACGGTGCTGCAAGCGTTCCCCGCATAACACACCCCACGTCTTCTCGCTATTCCTTCATGTAAATGTATGATCTGTCATTACATCTGAAGTACACACTAAAACAACGCTATGTCCAGTAGGTTATGACCACTAGTAGCATATCCTTGTCAGAATGTAAACATAAATACACCATTATTTTGTATGCGGTAATTTTCCTAGTAGTATTTACATTTAGTAGTTTGCCACTTATTTCTGAACAATCCAGGTGCAACATTATACACGGCGGGCTTCAACCTGGTGTGAGAGTATCAGACTCGAGGCTACTGTTCGTTATTCTCCTGTAGTCTGATCTGCGATGTTTACATCGGGACGTCCTGGTTCCCCCTACCTACCCTTTCCCTTGATTCGATTACTAGTTAGGCGATAGTGTGTTAGTCTTGACACGGTGTTTTGTTGTGAGCGATTGAGTGAACGAAATTTGCTTGTTTTTGAGAGAGTGGAGTGCAAATATAGTTAGTTAGTGACCCAAGTTGAAAGAAGTATGTGATGTGCTTGGGATAGGCGTTTATAGGCTGTATGTCGAAGAAAGGGATTTTTAGATGACTTCTTGGATGCTTGTCTGTGTGACATGCACTATGATTTATGATATTGATTGTCAGCGATCTTTTCTTATAACAGAGATCTTAGAGGCTGTGTTGGTGTGACAAATACTACAAGTTGATGAAATGATGACTGTGCCCTAAATGCAAACTCTGAGGCTGATCTACAATGTATTATAGACAAATTCTCCAAAGCCTGTACCAACTTTGGGCTTACCATTAACACAGAGAAAACAGAAGTCATGTTACAACCAGCACTTGGCAAAAGCTATCTCGAGCCCTGCATAAAGGTAAATGGTGTAGCACTGAAAGTTGTGAATAGATTCACATATCTAGGCAGTACGTTATCACAAAATGCCAACGTTGATGATGAAGTGTATACAAGGATCGCCAAAGCAAGCAGTACTTTCGGCAGATTGTACGCAAATGTTAGGCGTAGAAATGGCATTAACCTACAGACTAAGCTGAAAGTTTACAGAGCAGTGGTACTTCCAGTGCTGTTATACGCTAGTGAAACATGGACTGTGTATAGACGTCTTGTGAAAAAACTCAATCATTTTCATACAAATTGTCTCAGAAAAGTTATGAACATCACATGGCAAGACAAGATTCCAGATACCACTGTCCTTGATAGAGCTGGTATCCCCAGCATTGACACGATCCTGATGCAGACACAGATTCGTTGGGCAGGTCATTTAGTGCTTATGCCAGACCATCGTCTGCCAAAGATATTTATGGTGAGCTAGAGACGGGTATACGATCTCAAGGTGGCCGAAGGAAACGCTACAAGGACTCGTTAAAGAACTCACTGAAAGCCTTTGAAATAGACCAAAATACATGGGAAGAACTTGCACAAAATAGATCTACATGGCGTTCTAAAATAAAAAAGAGCGCATTATCTTGTGAAAAGAAGAGAAATGCAGCAGCTAAACAGCGGAGAGCAGCTAGAAAGTCACGGATAGACCAAGATCCGTCTACAGTCGTTATTCCATGTCCAAACTGTCCAAGGACATTTACAGCTCGAATAGGGCTCATTAGCCATCTACAAACTCATAATCAAGAACATAACTAAAATTGGATTTTCAAAAGTGGATGTAACAAATGGTCATCATCACTTGTGATGGACGAACAACACTACAAGTTGACACTTATTTGTCAACAGTTACTTGGTGTATCTTAGATGCTGTGTTTGTGTGGTAAACACTACGTTGTATCATATATAATGTCAGCGATTGCTGCGTAGACCAGAGAGGTCAGACGCTATTATCTACGTGAACAGCATTATAACGACTACATTTTTACTTGTTGCTGTTATGTAAACCAGAATTACCTAACGTATTGCCTTGTTTTCAATTAAACATTGATTTGAACGTTTGTACATAAAGTGTTCAAGGATTATTTGAAAATTAAGAACTGTGTTGACTATGTTTATGGAAAATTATCGGCCATCCTTTGAAAACCATTTGGAATTCCTTGATTACCGATTGTGACAGCATTACAACTTCAGGAGGATATAGAGATAAACATCAATGTGACACTACTACTATACGATGAATAGACCTTCAAAATATACTGTCACACTGGTACATTGGTTATCACAGACTGGCGATGTACCTTGTCACTACACAGCTGTGTATACTTATAGCATTTGAAGCTGAATCATCGATTGTATCGAAGATTCTTGTTCAGCCTTCGTTATCAAGCTCCTGCAATAGAGCAGGATGTACTCTGGAGAAAGTATTGCGCTATTTTCATGGTTTTCAGCTTAACTACGACACCTACGCCTTTCTTCCTGACACATTCAAGTTCAGCACTACTTCATGGTCACTTTGATTTTATATAGGATGGGATGAAACAGTAAAAACACACCCCAAAGCCTCCTTAGTCGCCTCTTACGATAGACGCGGTAGGTAACAGTGTTGCTATTCTTTGCTCCGCTTTCATCTTCTTCTTCTTCAGCGTTCATTTTCAAATTCCTACCGGGTTTCTCTTGTAACAGGACAATGGCCCTACAAGATTTCCAGTTGGATGTAGTTCAGAGAATGGAAATGCGCTGCGTTGACGTTTTATTTGCGCAAATGGCCCAACACATCCGTCTTCGGCGGAGTTCCGCTTTCAGACTCCGTCAACAAACGCGTGGTATCGGGAAGTGACCCCATCAAATATTTCACTAATTCAATTTATACTGACTTTCACGGACTTAACTAAACCCCCCAAAAACAGCTACGCCTCTGCTTGCAGCAAGAAAAGACTGCTCAATGATTTGAATCAGGGTATCACTGGTGGCAAACCCTCCACACAGTCGACGGCTCGTTATCCCGAACAACACATTTTATCCTAGCATTTCTTAATGTCCAGAACAAACAGGCAAAAAACTCCCAGACAATGTAGAATAAAGGGTGCATATCGCCACTGTTGACTTTGAAGAAATGGCCAGAAAATAATTCAATACAGCGCCTACTGTGGACGTCTTGACAATGAGGAGAAAAAAAAAATCAAGTGTGACTTGTAGTGGACAAAAAGACGGCGCGCGGGACTCTAGGACAAGAGGGACAATTCAAACAAAACAAAGAGGCAGGTATTTGGTGTTCATAAAAGGTTCGGAGTGATGTGAAGACAACCAAGTACACAAGACGGAGAACTGAACTACAATCGTTACAGGCACTGTTACCACTGACATTTTAGAAATAACCCAGATCGCCCTGATAAAAAAAAACCTGCAGGTAATCCTAGTCTATATCTTTTTTTTTATAGTCCATAGCGTGTGGCGTTGGTCATCATGTCTTTCCACAGCATTATATTTCTTACGATGTCAATTAGTTCCGATACCGATGTTCTCCCATACTCGGTTGTCAAGCATCTTCTCGCTTGATCTTCCCCTATCCTTCTTGCTCTTCAACTGTCGTTACAATGTGTTCCATCTTCCCACTTCTCATGATGTGTCCACAAAATGTCGACTGTCTTTTTCTGATGCGAGTAAGTAGTTCTCTTTTTGGATCAACTACTTTCAAGTTTGATTGACATAGCGTTTTTCATCTGTTCATGATGTTTTTTATTCTTTTATAAAACCACATCTCTGATGCTCCTCTATAATTTTTCATTATTCCGCTGATTGTCCAAGATTCACTTCCATACGTCAGAATTGATTCTATACAACTTCTACAAACTCTCTCACCTCAAATGATATATGGAATGTTGCTTTTGCCTGGACAACTATATATTTCACTACTTTAATACATACTCCATCTGATGATATTAAGTACGAAAATATTGAAAATATTTATATACAAAATATATACACACAAACATTCAATATAAATAAGGACCGGGCCTAGTAAGGAAATAGAGTATACATAAAAACAAATTGGTAACTCGCCCATATCTGTGTGCAAATCAGGCCCGCAGGTAAGTGTTGGGATTGTAGGTTGAAACCCCCACCCATTAGCAAACCTGAACATGACTTTAAGTACCGATTTGGGACAAACGGCGAACCAAAAGCAACACCCCCCCCTCCTTCTCCCCCCCACAGGTTGATTCCCTTAAAAGATATCAAATGTAACACCAACTAGATTATCTGACACACGACTGACCTTGTAACTTTTTCTATAAACTTTTTAAAAATCTCCCCTTTGAGAAGAATGTATCTACGGCTCTGATATAAATTCATCGTTTTCATGAGACTTGGTGACAACAATTAAGGATGTGAAAGGTTTACCGTCTTTTAGATAAAATTCTTAGGATGTCCATTAAAAAAACCCCAGATTAAGACATATTTAGCCAAAATAATATCAGCAGCATAGACGATGGCAACAAAAGCTGCATATCTAATGGCAAAAAAAAACAACCAATGTGGCAACGCTGGTAACAGAGCTGGCACTATCTGCACTACCTCCAATTAAAAAAAACAACAACAAATATCACAATAATTAAAATGTGGACAGGAAAAACGTGAGGGCTCATGGTTTTCTCAAAGGAAATTTTTCTGGAATCTCAATGAATTTGTTCTGACACATACATTACTTTTTGGGTAATACTTTGTCGTATATTTTATAGTAAGCATTATATACAACACTCCACCGAAGACGGGTGTGTCGGGCGATTGGCGCAAATAAAACGGCGACACAACGCACTTTCATTCTCTGGATTACATCCTGCTGGAAATCTAATAGGACGGTGGTCCTGCTATAAAGGAGATCCAGCGGGAGTTTGAAGGAGAACGCTGAAGAAGAAGAAGATATACACCATGGGCCGGCTCGGTAGAAGAATTGATATTTAGTTCGCATCAAAAAACCCAACACATTACAAACTTGTAATTCATCGGAGAAAAAAGTAAAATAAAAACGCATTAATATCAACTTTACGAATATACACAAATAAACAAATTGACGCTTCAACGTAAAGCCTTTATCAAAATAATGACAAATAGGGACACACACACACGGGCCAGGCAATACCGGATGATCGAATAGGTAGAGTAAACAGATTGTCTTAGTCAGTACAGGACATCCCAATAGGTAAACAGTTGTCTAAATCAAAACAGGATGTCCCAATAAGTAGAGTAAACAGTTGCCTAAATCGAAACAAGATGTTCCAATAGGCAAAGTAAATAATTGCTTAAGTCAATACAGGATGTCCCAATAGGTAAAGTTGCCTAAAGGGTCTAACTGTTGGTCTCTCTGAATTATTAATCACAATCATTTTTGCTGTTACTTGTTTAAGAAAGCTGAGTATTCGTATTTGTGTGAGAGGGGGGGGGGCGGGGGGGTATATGGGAGTGATTAATGTCAACTGCCCAGCGGCCCTCACGAAATTTAAGCTGGCACTCCACACACGTTTGTCCCCGTCTTTAATAAGTTCTGATTGAATCATCGATTTGTTTCACATGTGTACAATCCGTATTTTAGCATCTATTTTTCCTTTTCTATTGTTGATTTATCATTTTGTAGGCAGATTTACTTCAGTCTCCCTGACATTCATTCCCCAGGAAGCAGACAAAAGACATGAAATACCTTATCCGACAATTTTGTGTATCCCAACAAGGGCGCACGCCCCACAGACAGTGGCGTAGCGAGGGGGGTGCGTGGGTGCGGTCCGCCCCGGGCGACATCATCGGGAGGGCGGCAAATTTATTTTGGTCCAGTCTTTCACAATCACTGACATTTTTTTAAAATGTCACAAGGGCGGAAAATTATGATTCCGCCCCGGGCGCCATTGAACCACGCTACGCCACTGCCCACAGAGTGGCAATTTGATTGTTAAAGGGGGGGGGGGGCAATTTCGAAATTTTAAGGGGAGAATAATTTACTTTTTGAATATAAAAAAAATATTTATATTTTAGATAAGGTGCTTCAGAATTGTAGAAAGACTTAGGTGGGGCATCCGAATTGTAGAAAGACTTAGGTGGGGCATCAGAATTGTAGAAAGACTTAGGTGGGGCATCAGAATTGTAGAAAGACTTAGTTGGGGCATCAGAATTGCAGAAAGACTTAGGTGGGGCATCAGAATTGTAGAAAGACTTAGGTGGGGGCATGGTTAAAAAAAAAATGTTGGGAAACACTGACCTAGACAGATAGGAAACATCTCGCCCGTGAGTTGCCGTGGCCCGAAAGGGGAGCGAAGAACACCAACACTGTTTACCTTCCACGCATGTCGTAAAAGGCGACTAGGAGGTTATGGGATGGAGTTGGCTGTCCCATCCCATATAGGGTCAGTGACCCAAAGCCATGCTGAAGTCGGATGTGTCAGACCGAAAGGCGCAGATATCGCAGCAATGCTGTAAACCATGACACAACGCATTCCGTTCTCCGGACTACATCCTGCTAATATGCAGGAGTTTGAGAACGAACACAGAAGAAGAAGAAGAAGAAGGAGAAGGAAACATATTCCATCTATTAGATATCCACGGAAGAATTGACCATTGAAGCAGAAGACGAGTCGGCAGGAAGTTCTTCATGTCTACACAGAACTCACATTTCATTATTCGTGCTCCATCCTGTTAATAAGCTGGAGTTTGAGAACTAACGTACAAGTGCCGAAAATGGATTGAAAACGCGTATAGGATTGACGAACTTGTATTCAGGTTTCCCTATATGTACTCAGTCCCTCTTAGCGAGACGGCACGCTCTCTGCCTAGAATACCACCCACATCACGTGACCTCGTAGCTTCAAGTTATAATTTCTTCAGGTTTCGCCGAAAAAAAATCCATTTTAAAAAAAACAAAACGTCACGAGTCGGATTCGAACCCACGACCTCTTGAGCACAGGCCGACGGCTTTACAACGCCGCGCAGATGCCCGTAAGAAGAAATAGGTGGTATTTTACTTTCAAATGCGCAATAAAGCACTTGACATCGATTAGCTTAGTTGCCTTATCAGAATCAACAGCAGCAACCCAAAAGTATGGAATACGATACTGTTATTTGCAAAATTATTTGTTCACATATAATGAGATCAACAATTAGTGTGAAGGTATGTTTAGCAGCCCCACCAAAAATGTTAAATAAATACATTTTGTGTACCGTCATTTTCGATCCAAACATGGCCGCGACGGAACACAGAGTGTGTCATAGTAACGTGATTTCGAATGAGGAGAAGGACGGGTGTTACTCGACTTTATTTTCTCTTTGCATGAAAGTTCTCATTCGAACATTGACTGTTAACCGAGGAACTTTCTGGAACATGGGAGTGAGTAGAGAGGGGTACAAGGGAGAGCCTTCAGAAAATGTCGGTGCCATTTCTGACAAAGAAATCGATTCATGGGTTAGGCATAGGGTCAAGAATGGTGCAATTTGGACAAATCTGAAGAAAGAGAGAGCTGAAGATTTGGAGGTGGGTGAAGGAGATTTGGAACTGAGTATGAGGTTATTTATGTTGGGCCTAAGCACAAATAGTAAGGACTTTCTCTAGACGGCAGGTCGAGTCTGAATTTTGGTATTCTGTCGATTGCGGAGAGAGGTGCAGTACAAGCATGGTGCTACGTCTTTCAGCCAAGGAGGACCCTCTAAGACCTATTGATTCAAGTTTGCACTGCCTAACGAGACCATTATCCATTTCTTGTCATTACAGAAAGTGAGCTTTGCCCAATAATATTCCCCAAGCAAGTATTGGGGGAGGGGATGGGACGGCTGCGAGAGCAGGCCCGCGGGATTTAGTTTTTAAATGGTAGAAGAGAGAGATTCTAAACAAGGCCGTACAAAGGTCAGTTCAGAGAGGGTAGCTGGAAAGTTAGTATTGGATTATACTGTTTAACATAAAAGACGGACCGAATTTTTGATCACAGTTCAATCTGTAGAAAAATATATGACAGGATATATGTATGTTTACTATTGTTGTTATTGTTGTTCGTCCATTGCAAGTAATAATTTCTGATAATAAAAGTCCTAATATTCTAATATAAATATATATATATAAATATATATATATATATATATATATATATATATATATATATATTATAAATATATCAACTAAAATTATATAGAAACAGGATGATATTATTAGATATATATATATATTAGATATATAACAGATATTTATAATAAAAGAGATACATTTTATTTTTACTACAGAGCGCTATGTAGCTATGTCTCGTCCAGCGTTATCACGTGTTTGTATATTTCTAAGGCCTCCAGTGAGGTCTTTAACGAATCCCTGTAGCGCTTCTTTTGGCCGCCCTGAGAGCGTTCTGCAACTAACCGTAGAGGAGAATCTGTGATAAATCTGACAATACGTACCACATCACTTGTCCAAAGAATATGTGCCTGCATCAGAAAAGTGTCAATGCTAGGGGTACCACAGCCATATATCAGGGACAGTGGTATCAGTGTTTCTTATCATGCAATCTGTTGTCAATCTCCCTTCTGAGACAGGTTGTGAGGATGGCATTGGGATTTTTCACGTGTCGCCTATATACGGTCCATGTTTTACTTGCATATAAGAAACATTGGTCGTATCACTGAAAACCTGTAAACCTTCAGCTTAGTCTGTAAGCTAGTGCAATTTCTATGCCACAAATTTGCATAACATCTATAAAAAGTGGAGTTTCGAGTATACAATTCATCATCATCGGTAGCGTTTTTTTTATATACTGAATCACTGATGTGTTCCGCTATGTGGCGGAGAGGTACAGAGTGCGTCTGTGACAGCCAAAGTACCGAGTTCGATCTCGAGCTGTGTGTTCACAAATAGAGACATACGAGCTGTGTGTTCACAAATAGAGACATACGAGCTGTGTGTTCACAAATAGAGACATATGAGCTGTGTGTTCACAAGTAGAGACATACGAGCTGTGTGTTCACAAATAGAGATCACACGTAGAGGCATATGAGCTGTGTGTTCACAAGTAGAGACATACGAGCTGTGAGTTGACAAGTAGAGACCTGTGAGCTGTGTTCAGAAGTAAAGATCAACATTAGATACCAACAGTTGATTGCAGCCTTTCATGTCATTGAATGTCTTGGATACATAATATAATGGTAAGGCCGTCGACAAATCTTCCGAAGGGAAATGGGATAACATTTACACTAAAGGGTCATTCACCCATCTTCGAGTTTCATTCCCTCATTTTTTAAATGAGAATTTGATGACCTATTGGGAATTGTTTACCCCACCTTTTGTCTAGCTAAATTCACAGCACTAAGTCATTTTGCTGATTTCCTAAGGGGGGGGGGGGGATGGGGATTGAACAGTCCGTAAATATATATATATATATGTCAGAGCATATATACCAATAGTCAATGCGCAGTAAAAACGAGCGGAGGCACATCTGATAATTTTCAAATCCACTCGGAAGTGAGACAGGGATGTGTACTATTTCCCCTATTCTCCATAACATTACATAGGTCACATCTGCAAAGTAGTAAAGACAACGGAAGAAAACAATCTGAAGGATAAACGAATTGTTATGTGTAGACGACCTAGTCTCCAATCAAGATTGCTATTTGCATCATCAGAAGAGCATGTACA